>CM022091.1:0-80000 GCA_011114355.1 Carex littledalei | reverse complement strand
TGTGTATTTTGAAGTCTTCTACCTAATCATGATGTTTGTTTTTCAATTTGGTTTTTTAATCAGTCAGTACTGTGTATTTACCAGCAGCAGTTCTATTTTGTTTAAATGCTGATTTTTTTCTGTTTTTAAACCTGAACTTTGAAAATTCATATAAATTCGAAATAAAATCATAAAAATGTAAAATTTGTGTCAATTTTGCGTGTTTTGATGTCCTCTATCTGATGGTCAAGTCATTTTTTCATTGTGATCCCTGTGTCAATTCAGATTGCTCTGTTTACCAGAGAAGGTCATTTTGATCATTTTTTTTAGTATCATTCATGTACCAATGGTACTCAAGCTTGGTTATATCACTGAGTTACTATTCATGGATGTGTATTGGGCTGGTTCAAGATGGTTAGAACCGAATTTGGGGTTTATTCATTGTTTAAACCAATTTTGGTAGCTTTTGAGCTATATTTTGGCATTAACAAACAAGAAGAAAAGAAGAGAAGCTCCACAAATCATTCCAAAAATCATCACTTCAATCCAAAATGTTAGAAATCTGGCAAGAACTTTGTTTTATGCAGGGAAGCCCCTGATTTTGTTTAAAATCATGTTTTTGATGTTTTGAAGGACATATCATTGAGATTTCCTTAGATTTAAAGATGCAAACACCATGGACAAGTATAACTTGTTGTTTAATTGCATTTCAAACCTTCTATCTCTCACCATTTATATATTTGAGATATTTAACTTCTTTTTAGCATATTTGCTCAAGAAAATTAAATATTCTTTTATATACAAATGGGTCCAAAAAGGGCAAGTCATTGAAATATCATAGATTTAGAGTATAAATGGCATATTATAGCCAATGCTACTGCCTTTTATACTTTAAACCTCAATTTCTCACTATTTGCACATAGTCTTTTAATTTTGCCAACATTCATGCACATAAATGCACTAATTATTGACTAAATTAAATCCCTTGTACAAATAGGCCCTTTGGATCATTTAGGTTGAGAGAATAATAAGGGAGACCTCGTGGCTCAACCCTATTACCTCTTGTGTTTAATTTTTTTTATTATTGTCACTTTATTATTCTTTTAACTTCTTCATAAGATAATTAATATAGCTTTCATATGAAGGGAGACCTCGTGGCTCAACCCTCATACTTCTACTACTTAATCATTTTTAGAAGAAGCTAAAAGAATTAAAGAAAGAAAATAAAAGAAGCATCAAAGACCAAAACTTTTATGTTTTATCATTTTTATTTCATAAACTCCAAGGAAAGAGATGATAAAAATATTTAATTTCATTTTAAGAAAGAAGGCAGAGAAGGAAAAGAAATAAGTGAACAAAAATCATATTTTTAATACTTTTGTTATTATTTTCATGAAAGATGCAAGAAAAGGAAACAAATGTTTTTTTTTTTATTTGATCATCAAGCTATATATATTCTTTTTACTCATCCTAAGATAAACTAGAAACTATATAGCCCTCACATTTGTCATTTTTGAAAGTTTTAAAATGAAAAAGAAAAGAAAAAGAGAAGATCAATACTCAAGACAGTAAATAAATAAAAGAGAAGAAATTCATCAAAAACTTCTTTATTTCGATTTCATGAAATATATACATATCATTGCTCATTGAGAGCTTACATCATATAGGTATTGATTACCTATTAAATTTGCTTAAGAAAGCTTCAAGCTTTTGAGCTCTAACCTAACTTTTATATGAAAATGGAGTTTTTCTAACTTGCTTTTATCACAGGGCTTTCTGGAGAAGAAGAAGTCTCTGAAGTATGCTTTCTTGAGTATTTGGGGTGCCTTATATAAGGCAAGCATGGCTTAGGGTTTAGGGTTTTGCTGAGTTGTCATTCATCATGCACATCAAGTGTTTGATGCATGGTCTTGATCAATTTCGGCCTCCTTGTGTGCATACATGGCAAAGACTATCCAATTACACTTATACATGTCACAAACTATTAGCTGTATTGTTCTCAGCCTTTAGATTATTCTCATGTATGCACAACATCATCCTAGCCCTTGATATAACGGCTATAGGAGGAGAAACTTGATAGGCGTGCTCCTGACTCCCTGGAGAGGGTATTTCCATATTTGTCTTCATGTGCACAGAGCTTGACACGCGTTGGAGGGGACCAACAGCCAAATAATAGCTGTACCGAGCTCGGTACCTTGTCCCCGCGCCCTACCGGGCTTCATCATGAACCCAAATTGGTTCGGGTGTTAATGCTCATAAGAAACAGACACAGAGCATCACCTTCATCCCATTATCATGTGCCTGGGTGCATTGCACCGAATTGATGACGAATTACGTCCTTTCTACTTATGTCACATTCGGGTGCATGCCTTTCTCACGGGCCAACACAATTACACCCTTTCGCATTAAATTGGCAAGTCCACCAGTGTCGCCTACCCCCTTCTTAGCTCTAAACCAAGTCTCGTGATCTAATTTTGCCGAGAGCTCACATTTTCCATTTTTTATTCCTTTCCCTTCTCGGTTTTAATTGAGCTTATGAGAGCAGGATGTATTACTAGAGCTTTGAGTAAAGAGAAGATGGTAAAGCCTTCATTGATATAGAATAAAGACTTTATACTGAGCTCTATCCATTTTAGTGAATTTTAAGCTCTAATTTCGAATTCGGAAGGAAGGCCAGAAGGAGTTAGGTGCGCGGGCCCACTTGTCGGTCTCCTTGTTTTTATTGTTCATCCCTCTAAAATTCTTTTATTTTCTTCGGCTGTGTTCGGTGTTCATAAGCCGTGTAAAAGGGGTGTGGCGTGGTGTATGAAGCACTGAGTGCATGCTAAACGAAGGGGTCAAATGTTATTTGAGTTATACCCCAGCGCCTAGCGCCCGCCTCTGTTTGGTCACGGTGTACCATGGGCCGAGACACTGGCAACTCGGTATATCCCGTTCCACCTTGGTGTGCCGTGTTCATTTACCATGTTGGCTCAACGGAAAACGGCTCTGGGTCACTAGTGAGGGTGTCCCACACTGTCAGATCTGCTTGGTGTCCCAAAAATCATACCCAGAGCAGTTCTGAAACTTGATTTGGTCAAATGTCATCCTGTTTTGCACCCAGAATGTTATCTATGCATTGTTTAATTCTTAAAGAATTAATTGCTTCATCATTTTGACCATTGTGCACATCAAAATTCAAGTTCTTGCATGTAGCATGTTAGCAAGAATTTCAATATGCTATACTCAGTTTGCTTTGAAGGGCCTGAGTGTGACTTTGCTACTTTAATTGCCCCGGAAATTGCCATTTATCTTGTGACAACTTTTTAGGGTCAAACAATTATTTTCCCAAATTTATATGGTACAAATTTATACTTTACAAATTCAATTTGTAGATGTAATTTGCAATCTAATGTTGCATTTCTTGTTAAGGTTTTGAAAGTACATCCGCATATTTATTGCATGTACACATTGACGTGTTTGGATTTTTGTGTTTGTTGTCGGGAACAAATAATGTAATTTATCTGAGCAAATATTAACGAGGAGAGTCATTGGGAGTTTCTTGAGGTATAGTTTGGAATAACAAATTGTATTGATTATGTGTAACTAGGAATTTAGTTGGTAATTACATAAATCGCAGTTATTTATCAAATAATTCGCATAATATTGGACAGGAATTAATTGAAAATTATATTAACGGAATTTATTCAATAATTGATGTCGGAGTATGTATATTGAATGAGTAAATGATTTTCACACGTAATACTGATATATGGAAATGCATGATGTTCTCTAAAACACTCACATCCTATACACATGTACATGTAGCATGAACTAGTGTTGTACGAGTTAATGAATGATCGTATATATAAATGCTCCGATGATCGATCGGAACCGTTGAAATACAAGTTTATCGAAATTAATTGATTATTGGAAAGGTTGATTAAAATTTTATGTTAATTTACCTATCCATCCAACCGATGGAATACCGGAACATCGTAGGGTTGTAAACACTTATAGTTAGATCGAAGCCTATTCGGATCCTAAATTGATTTTTTTTGTCCGTTACGTTAAATTATTTACCTTGATCATTTTAAAACCAAATAGGAAAATTTTTATCGCAAATCGACCGTTGAGATTTCATACGAAAACGAACGGTCCGCATGTAATTTAAAAGTTTAAAAATGCAAATAATGATGGAATAAATTAAAATAACAATTATATGCATTATTTGTGTACAGAATATTTCAAAAAATATGAAATGTTTTTTTTACAAATTATTCATATCGGTTTCTTTACATGCACTATCAAAATATGATTTTTTTGTAACCGTGAGCCGTCCGATAGAAAATCAATAGCCCTGATTCGCAGTGGATGTCTCCATTTAGTAGTCAAAGGGGTAGTGCGCCCATGTCTCTCAGTTAACATAACATATCTATTCATTTTGGGGTTACCTGATGAAAATGAAAGCTTCAAGATTCATATTGAACAACATTAGCTGGCTTGGATTTGTTCGTTCAGAAACGTATAGACTTTTAATACCTAGGTGTACTCAGTTCAGTTGCAAGCTTACAACAGAAGTTGGGTATAGCTGGATGTCGAATCCACAAGGACGGTATGAATATTATCGGACTCTACTTAATTTACAGAAAATACTAGAAGTCTGCAAGATGGTTTTTGGTTGTTTAATTTCCTAATCAAATTAATAACAAGGTTTAAAACAGTAAAGTGGTTTAAGAATGAATAAAAAGGGGTTCCTAGGGTTTCTCATTTCATCTCAGCTAATTAGCCTCAAGGGGCCCGGTCCGTGCACTTTCATGCACGGGCTGTATCTAATGTACACGGGCCGTGTACTCTCATACACGGTCCGTGTGGCCCTCGAGTTGATACAGCAACTATTGGTGTCTGCGTTGTTTCTTTGTGTAGGGTTTTATTGGCCGTACCTGAGTCCCCAAACCTCAACTCTCGCATGTTGGCTTAATTACTTGGTACAACTTAATTTCTGCCCTCTTAGGGTTCTTAAACCTCAACCTTTGTTTCTTGGCTTAATTAACCTTTGTTTCTCGACGCGAGAAAAGTTCACCTCTCGGCTCATCTACAATTATATGCTTAGTTTAACTTGGTTTCACCTCTCGACTCACAAACCTACCTCATATACCTAGTTTGGTCGAGTGAATGTCAAGGTTATTCGATTACCATCTAGATGAGGCCTTTCATCTAGTGGAGTAACCGTTCAATTCAAACAAGTTAAACTAAGCAATAAAATACTACACGACAAGCAAACACGAGATTCAACACAAATTCCAAGTAACTAGTTAAGCATTCGACTACATCTTAACCCTAGAAACAAAGTTTTTAGCCTAACATAGTCGAAAGGCTAATAAAACAAATAACAAAGATAGAATTCATGACAAAACTCGAAGAGAAATGAAGATTCGTCGCAAAACTCTCGTTTTCCTCCTCTCTTCTTCTTCTCCAAGCTAAGCTCGTTCCTCTGGTCCAGAATGAGCTATATGTTGCCCAGAGAGGCGCTTTAATGCCTTCAATTCGCGACCTTTCCCAGCTGGCGTCTATTTTCTTCTTTGGTTTATGTTTCCGGAAATGCCATGCACGGTCCGTATGCAAGGATGCACGGACCGTGTGCCTGTGTCCTGGTGAGGTGGATTGTGCACGGTCGTGTGTCTTCAATCTGTGGTCGGGCAGAGGGTGTACGGACCGCATGCAGATGGTGCACGGTCCGTGTATAAGCCTTCAGATTCCAGATTCTTCCTCTGTTTCGCCCGTTTCCTGCAAAATAAGAATAAATGCACAGCAGTACCACATCCTACAGATATTCAATGAAATAAACACGATTTCAGAGTTTTAGGCACAGGTTTTCATGAAAGGTTCGGTCGGAATATGGACAAAATAGCGAGACATCAAATCCCCCCAAGCTGAAATCTTGCTTGTCCTCAAGCAAAAATCCCAACCTAGGCATCAGGCAGTCTTTAGGCTTACCTAAATGCAAATTAAGTTCCTAAATGCGAAAAATTTACATGATCTTGCTATTATTAAAAACTCGGATAATCTTCTTGGATGACAATTTGGACTTTTCTTGATCAATTTTGATTCACCCCACAATTTGATTAATCAAACTTCATACTCCGAAATGCCTTAATATTCGCAAAAACTAATCATTTGAATTCATCAATATTTCATTCCTTTACCGAAATTATGCCCTCATTTGTGGTGATTTTTTTTTCTTTTTCGCCCCCCCCCCCCCCAAGCTTGAAACAAGCTTGGGTTAGAAAGTCATGGATCTCGTGTGTTGATATCATGCAAAATTCAATTTTTCTTTTGTTTGTTGCTTTTAGTTTTATGACACTTTAATCTTTCTCCTTAGTACAAAATTGGCTAGTTATAGGTAGTTAACCATACCCAACCGTTTTAATTCAAAAGTGTTTTGCATGCTCTTGGTTCACCTCTCCCATGACACGAGCTCACACTTGTGCTGTAAATTCGGCCACTTTATCGGGAAAACTAGCGGAGCAGAGTGTACAAGACTCATAACCTTAAGTAAGCGGAGTCCTTAATTATTCTTTCCAACAAATTTTTGCAATTATAACATGATTACACGCATCCAAATGTATTCTTTCATACCGATGGATATCCCAATCTTTCTATTGTTTAAAATCCCCGATTCCCTATTTTAAAAGGCACATTCGGTTTCAAAATGCTTTTTCAATACAATTCAATCTTTCATTTTTTTTTAAAAATCTCAAAACATCCCATCCTATGCAATTTTTTTTTTATCAAATATGGGGTTATTTCAAATTTATCAAGGTAATCCAAATTACAACCAAATTTTTTTCACAAGAGTCCCTAATTCTAGCAATCACACAAATTCATCGCCTAAAAGTGCAAGAAAAAGTAAACATGACCTAAGAAAAAGTAAAAAAAATAGTAAAAATGACCTAGATACAACCTAGATACAAAGTTCACAACCTAGATACAAAGTTCTCCCCCCAAGCTTAGTCTGAGCATTGTCCTCAATGCTTCAAGACAGATAGATAGAAAAGAAAGCAAACCTGATCAGTAGTCCGGAGGGATCGTGCACGGACTGTGTGAGTTGGCGTGCGGTCCGTGTGCCTTGCTAAACTCCAAATGCCAAAAATTGTTTCCTGAGCCTGTCAGCCTCTCGATCAAGTCCCCGATCACAGATTGCTGAGCTTTCAAATCCATAGCCGTGCGATCTAGGTCGAGGTTGGCTGAGAAGTTTCGGTTCTTGTTTGGCCTGCTCTAGCTGAGCTTGTGCAAGGACAGTGTGCTCCTTGCTCGGTCCGTGTGCCTGCTTCTCAGATTGGGGTGCACGGGCCATGTGTGAGGTATCCGGTCCGTGTGCTGGTTCCACTGGGCTGTTTGTTGACACGTTTGCCGCACACCCCTTCTCTTGAGCACTTCTCTTCTCCTGCAATTTAGACAAATAATCAGGGTAATTTTTAATCTAGCTGCCGTATTGCTCACGGAGTTGCTTTTTTGCCAATTGATCAACCATGTCGACCGCGCAGCATGTTGCCGGTTCAGATGGGTACTTCATAGCTTGGTTAAGATCAAATTGAACTTTCTCGTCTCCAATCCACAGGGTCAGAGTTCCCCCTTCATGTCCATTAGTGCCCCTGCTGTTCTGAGGAATGGTCGTCCCAGTATGATTGGTACTTCCTTGTCCTCTTTCATCTCCATGACAACAAAATCAAAGGGCACATAGAACTTGCCAACTTGAACTGGCACGTCTTCCACTATGCCAAATGGTCATCTCACAGAAGAGTCTGCCAGCTGCAGAGTCATTCACGTAGGTCTGAGGTCACCTAACCTCATGCGATCAAAGATTGTGCGTGGCATGAGACTCACGTTGGCCCCTAAATCACAAAGGGCTTTCTTGATCGTGGCCTTCCCAATTGTGCAAGGAATGGAGAATTTGCCAGGGTCTTCCAGTTTTGGCGGGAGCTCGTTTCTCAGGATTGCACTGCACTGCTTCGTGAGTTTCACCGTCTCATGTCCCCCCAAGCTTCGCTTGTTCGAGAGGATGTCCTTGAGAAACTTGGCGTAGGTTGGCATTTGGGTCAAGGCTTCAGTGAATGAAATGGTAATGTGCAGCTGCTTGATAACTTGAATGAACTCCGCAAACTGCTCATTGAGTCTGGACTCGGCTAGCCTCTAGGGAAAGGGTACAGGTGGCCGGTAAGGTTTCTTGGCCCCCTTCTTCCTCTGATTGTCAGCCTCTTTCTGCACGGTATGTGTGGGATCTACACGGTCCGTGTGTTTGGCAATCTGGTCGATGGGCACGGCTGGTTCTTGGTAATAAGTCCTACTCTGCAATGTTATCGCCTTGGCTTCCTCTCTGGGGTTGAGGTCTGGTTGGCTGGGCAGCTTTCCATGTGGTGGTTGGCTAGAGGTGGCCCGGTGACTCAATTGCTCTTCCATCATCTTGTTGTGAGCAGCTAAACTGGCCATTTGAGCACTCACCGCTTGCATCTGCTCGAACATCATATGATTCATCTTGCCTTGTTCATGCATGAAATCAGTGATAGCTGGAGTGATGTACGGCTTTGGTGGGGCAGGTTGTGGCTCACGGCTGTTGGGGTTGTTGAAAGAGGCATTGTGGTAGAAGTTCCGGTTGTTGCTGCCCGAGGGATTGTCGAATGGTGCGGAGTTGTTTTGCTTCCACCCCCAGTTCTGTTGCTCAACCGGGTCCTTGGAGTAGGTTCGGTTGAATGGAGGTTTCGGAAAGTAGGATGGCTCGCTATTGAGAGAGTTGACTTGCTCATTCTCTCCATCCCTTTGCGCCAATGGGCAATGCTCGTAAGAATGCCCTTTATCACCACACATGGCACAAGACTGTGGTTGATGGTTGCTAACTGATTTCGCGCTCATCTTGTCGAATGCCTTTTGCATGGCATCCAGTTCGGCAGGTAGCGCGGTGATCTGATCGACCTCGTATCGGCTGCCTACTCCTCCTCGAGAGTTTTCACGGCCGGACCACTGTTGGTTTGTTGCCATGTTATCAATCAAATTCATGGCCTCTTGAGCTTCCCTGTCCATCAAAGCTCCACCTGCAACAGCATCGACAGAGGTACGAGTACTATCAGTCAAACTATCATAAAAGGTCTGGATAAGCAACCAGTCAGGTATACCATGGTGTGGACAATAGTATTGCAATTCCCTAAACCTTTCCCACGCCTCATTCAGTGGTTCATCAGGTCTTTGCCTAAAACTGGTCAATTGGGTTCTAACCTTAGCAGTTCTTTTATGAGGAAAAAACCTAGTCAGAAATAGGTAAGAAAATTCCCTCCATGTGTTTATTGAATCCCTTGGCAAGGACCCCAACCATTTCTTAGCCTTATCCCTAAGAGTGAAAGGAAATAAAGCAAGTCTGATGTAATATGTGGTTGCGGCATTAGTTTTAATGGTGGTGCAACACTCGAGAAATGTTTGGAGGTGAGCATGTGGATCCTCATGATCCATTTCATGGAAAGTGTTCTACTGCACGATGTTGATAACACCGTGATT
This sequence comes from Carex littledalei, assembly GCA_011114355.1. Classification (NCBI taxonomy): domain Eukaryota; kingdom Viridiplantae; phylum Streptophyta; class Magnoliopsida; order Poales; family Cyperaceae; genus Carex; species Carex littledalei. The sequence continues at coordinate 70,496 of CM022091.1, read as the reverse complement.
GAAGTTTGGTTGGTTTCCGACAATCCTTGGCAGCCTGATTGCTCCCCTCACATCCCCAGCTCTTGGCACATTAAACAGCAGCTACTAGTTTCTGAGTTATTTCTTTGTGTAGGGTTCTATTGGCCGTACCTGAGTCCCCAAACCTCAACTCTCGCATGTTGGCTTAATTACTTGGTACGAAACTCAATTTCTGCCCTCTTAGGGTTCTTAAACCTCAACCTTCGTTTGTTGGCTTAGTTAACCTAAGTTACTTGTTGGTTTACTAAAGATATCCTTCATCTCTCGACGCGAGGAAAAGTTCACCTCTCGGCTACTACTTGGTTTCACCTTCACCTCTCGGCTCACAAACCTATCTCAAATACCTAGGTTGGTCTAGTGAATGTCAAGGTTATTCGATTACCAGATGAGGCCTTTCATCTAGCGGAGTAACCGTTCAATTCAAACAAGTTCAACTAAGCAATAAAATACTACACAATCAAGCAAACACAAGATTCAACATAAATTCCAAGTAACTAGCAAATAAAACTAAGCATTCTGTTCACACAAAAGCGTATGCACAAAGTTTCAGTACAGTAAACTGTACCTTTTAACCTCAATTACACTTTTGATTCAGATTGCAAGTGTACAATCCTATCGCACAGTATTATCGGGTATCGATCCACAGGACGGTTGAAATCAAACTGGACTCTACTTAGATTATATAAAAATCCTAGAAGTCTGCAAAGGTTGTTTTTGGTTGTTTAAATTCCTAAACAGTTCAATGAAAAGAGTTAAAACAGTAAAGTGGTTTTGTAATTAATAAAAAAGGGGTTCCTAGGGTTTCAGATTTCGTCTCAGCTTTGCCCCGGTCCGTGCATTCTCATGCACGGGCCGTGTGTAATGTGCACGGGCCGTGTACTTTCATACACGGTCCGTGTGGCCCTCAAGTTGATACAGCAGCTATTAGTTTCTATATTGATTTCCTGTGCAAGGTTATTTTGGCCGTACCTAAGTCAATACTCCTCAACTCTCATTTATTGGCTTAATTGCTTGGTACGAAACTCAATTTATACCTTCTTAGGGTTCTTAAACTTCAACTCTCGTTTATTGGTTTAATTATCCTAAGTTATTTGTTGGTTTACTAAAGATAACCTCGATCTCTCGATACGAGGAAAACTTCACCTTTCGGCTACCGTTTGGTTTCACCTCTCGGTTCACAAACCTATCTCAAATACTTAGTTTGGTCGAATGAATGTCAAAGCCTTGAAATACCATCTAGATGTGGCCATGCATCTAACGATAAACTAATCAATTCAAACAAGTTCAATCTAAGCAATAAAATACTACACAACAAACAAGCACAAGATCCAATACAAATTCCAATAGCTAGCAAGTAAAACAAAGCATTCAACTACATCTTAACCCTAGAAACTAAAAAGTCTACTCAAACATAGTTCTAAAGCAAATAAAAGAGATGATAAAGATAGAGCTCATGGCAAAATCCGAAGAACAAAGAAGATCCGTCGCAAATCTCTCGATTTTCGCCTCTTTCCTTCGTCTCCAAGCTTAGCCGCAAGCCCCAAACCCTAGATGTCTCTCCTCAGATCCAGAATGAGCTCTCCCTTGGCCAGAGAGGCGCTTTAATGCCCTCAATTCGCGACCTTCCCCAGCTGGCACCAATTTCCAACTTTGGATTCTGTTTCCGGAAATGTCATGCACGGACCGTATGCAAGGGTGCACGGACCGTGTACCTGTGTCTATGGCTCAAATTGTAGATCTTCTCGCAAGCTTTCCGAAAAGTGGTCATACACTCAAAACGGAGTTACGAGTCAAAAGATATGACTGTTTTAAGTTCAGGTGCTGAAATTTCAGCATCATATACAGGTCTGTGTCCTGGTCGTCTGTGGTCAGTTTGTGGTCAGGCAGAGGGTGTACGGACCGCAAGCATATGGTGCATGGTCCGTGTATAAACCTTCAGAATCCAGATTCTTCCTCTGTTTCGCCTGTTTCCTGCAAAATAAGAAATAAAAGCGCAGCAGTACCACATCCTACAGATATTCAATGAAATAGACAGACTTAAGAGTTTTGGGCACAGGTTTTAACACAAAGTAGGGTCGGAATATGGACAAAATAGAGGGACATCACATTCGACTACATCTTAACCCTAGAAACAAAGTGTTTAGCCTAACATAGTCGAAAGGCTAATAAAACAAATAACAAAGATAGAATTCATGACAAAACTCGAAGAGAAATGAAGATTCGTCACAAAACTCTTGTTTTCCTCCTCTCTTCTTCTTCTCCAAGCCAAGCCGTCAAGCATAAACCCTAGATCTCTGTCCTCTAGTACAGAATGAGCTCTCTGTTGGCCAGAGAGGTGCTTTAATGTCTTCAGTCTGTGGTCGGGCATAGGGTGTACGGACCGCATGCTGATGGTGCACGGTCCGTGTATAAGCCTTCAGATTCCAGATTCTTCCTCTGTTTCACCCGTTTCCTGCAAAATAACATCCTACAGATATTCAATGAAATAAACACAATTTCAGAGTTTTAGGCACATGTTTTCATGAAAGGTTTGGTCGGAATATGGACAAAATAGCGAGACATCAAGATTCTAACATAAATGTTACGTTACCGCAGATTTTGCCATAGAGAACAAGTAGGTGTATCCAAGTAAATGCGAGTCAGAGAGGTTTCAAAACCCTGGGACTTAAGCATTTTTTAAAACCTCTCCACTACCCTTTCTCTACCTCCCATTCTCTACTCGCACCATTTCCCTCTCTCTACTATCGAAGATGGTCCGCCAGCCATTCTCTCTCCCACCTTGCCTTCTCCGATCGCGTAGACATCAACCGAGGATGGCGGCTGCTCCACCGATAAGAGATTGTTTGAGTTGGATAAATACCGTGCTGACAAGAGGAATGAGATCGCACCAAAAGGAGAAACTCATAAGTTTTCATTGATATAGGGTTACTTGATTTTTATTACCTTTTGTTATCTGTTATGTTAATTGAAATGTGAAATTAGGGTTTAGAGAGAGTACGAAAACGCATAATCAGTACATTCGCCTACAAAACCCTAAACCTGTGTAGATGTACAAAGAGAGGGTTTTGGTCTAATTTCATAGTTAAAAAGACAAAACTTTTTACATATTCAGTAGTGCACAAAATTGAAAATGTTACAGTGAACTGTGAAATTAGTGTTGTTTGACGGACATATAAACTGTGAAATTAGTGAACCTGTTCCTATAACATGATAGTTTTTTTTATAGTGAATTGTGAAATTAGTGATCTTGTATTTAGAAATAGCATTTTTTTAATGTGAATGAATCCATAATTTTCATCCCCTTTTGGAGAAATTGTATGTTTTTTTTTGTTATGTTATTGGTAATTGTCAGATATATTATATGACCTGTTTATTTAGTTAAAAAATAAACGTGTACTATTGTAATGTTCTGTTCGCACAAAAGTGTATCACAAAGTTTCACTACAGCAAGCTGTAGCTTTTAACCTTGATTTAACTTCCGACTAAGATTGCAAGTGCACAATCCTGTCGTATAGTCTAGTCAGGTATCGATCCACAGGACGGTTCAAAATCAAATCTGGAACTCTACTTAAATCAATTAGGTACTAGAAGTTGGAAAAGGTTGGTTTGGTTTATTTAATTTTCTAAATTCAATAACAGAAGTAATTAAAATAACAGAAAGTAAAAGTTTGGTTTTATCAGATAGAGAAAAGCGTTTCCAGGGTTTTCGATTTCATTATCAACCCTGCCTCTCGGTACCCACACGACCCGCGTACTTTCATACGCGACCCGCATGGAACACGCGACCCGCGTACTCTCATACGCGGCCTGCGTGGACCTCGAGTGAATGTAGCAGTTGTCTATTTTTGCGTTGTTCTTTAGTGTAAGGATTCATTGACCGAACCTAATGTTCCTAAACCTCAACTCTCGTTTGTTGGCTTAATAAACCTAGTATCGGAAATGCAATTTCACCTTCTTAGGTTTTTAATCTAAGTTAATTGTCCGGTTTACTAAAGGTAACCACTACCTCTCGATAAGTGGAAAAGTTCACCTCTCAGTTACTTTTTGGTCTCGCCTCACGGCTCGTAACCTACCTCAAATACTAAGTTTGGTTGAGAGAAACATCAAGGCCAAAGTACTAGAAAGATGCTATAGACATCTAACAGTAGACAATCAAGAATCATTCAATCAACTTCAACAAAGCAATTAAAATACTACTCAAACAATTAAACACTAACATTCAACACAAATTCAAACAACATGCATACAAAACAAAGTATCAAACTACATCGTAACCCTAGAAACAAAGTAAACTACTCACACATAGTCAAAGAACAAATAACACAAATGATAGATGAAATAGTCATGACAAAACCCAAAATACAAAGAAGATCCGTGAAGAACTTTCGTCTTTCGCTTCTCAACTTCGTCTCCAAGCTAGCCGTCAAGCCCAAACCCTAGAATCTGTCTCTAGCTCTCTGGAATACAGAATAATGAATAGCATAATGAATGGAATAATGAATAGAATAATGAATAGAATAGACTCCCTATAGCAAGGAATCCCCTGATATAGCCTTTCTGGCCGACCTTTCCTTCATTGAGCCTCTGTTTCCTTTTCTGTTTTGTTTTCGGAATAGACTCACGTGACCCGCGTGTAGTGGACGCGGTCCGCGTGTCTGTGCTCCTCACGTGTGTAAAATGGAGATCGCATCTGTGGTCGCGTCAAGGTTTGATGCGGCCCGCTTCGGATGTGACACGGCCCGCGTGAATGGTTCCAGAACTTCACAATCTTCCCTGATTTCGCTCGTTTTCTGCAAAGTAAGAATGAAAACGCAGCAGTACCACATTCTATAGATATTCAATGTATTTTCAATGTAAAAGACACGATTTGGTGGTTTGAAACACAGATTTTGGTACAGAAATTGGTCGGATTTATAGGTCTAATAATGAGACATCAAATTCCCCCAAGCTTAAATCTTGCTTGTCCTCAAGCAGAGATCGTACTTAGGTACCGGGTTGGACTTTATTTTTACCTAAATGCAGACTAAATTCCTAAAAGTGAAAATCTACATGAATTGCTTTAATCAAAAACCTCGAGAATTCTTTTGGTATAATTTAGACTTTCCTTGATCAATTTTGATTCACCACACAGATTGACTAATCAAACTTCAAATTCTGAAATGTTTCTAAGACTTGCAAAGTTAATTACCTGAATTGATCAATTTCTCATTCTTGTGCTGAAACTATGCCCTCGTTTGTGGTGATTTTTCTTTTCTTTTTGCCCCCCCAAGCTTGGAACAAGCTTAGGTTAGAAAGTCAAGGACTTTGTGTGTTGGTGTATGCAAAGTTTCTTTTCTTTTCTAAGTTTGGGAGACGAGCTCAAAGGCGCCCAATTGGACTTATTGCCAGTACTCTTATGTTCTCCATCTTTTCATTTATTTCATCACTTATTTTTTTATTTTATGCCTACACCATGAATACACACATCCAATCGTATTCATTCATACCAATGGATATCCCAATCTTTCTTTATTTTAAATCCCCATTTCCTTATTTATAAGGCACAGTTCAGTTTCAAAATGGTTTTTCGATGCAATTCAAGTTTTCTTTTTCTCAAGTTCTCAAAACACCCCTTTCCTAATCAGTTCTTTTATCAAATGTGGGATTAGTTCTAATTTCTCAAGGTCATCTAAATCACAACAAAAAATATTCATCAAAGTTCCTAACTCAAGCAATCATGCAAATTTTTCGAGCAAAAATAAACATGACCTAAATAAAAAGAAAACAAGTCCTAAAAGTCAAAAGTCTCCCCCCCAAGCTTAGTCCGAGCATTGTCCTCAATGCTTCAAGACTGAAAGATAGAAAAAGTAAATAAGCTATGGAAAAAGAAGAACAAACCTGATCAATCGTCGGTGGGAGGATCGAGCCACCAAGCGCGGAGCTGCTCCTCAACGGCTGTCATCCGGCTCTGTAGATCATAGAGGGCAGTACCCTGCTCACGGCGCATGTCATACATGAGAGTGTACACATCCTGGATGGTCGGGTCGGGAATCGGTGGTGGATAGGCGGGAGGCGCGGCAGAAGTGGAGGCATGGAACTGTGGTGGAGAGTGGTGTGCGTCGGCCATATGAACATCGTCGGCACGAGGAGAAGGTGGATGCAGCTGAACAAGAGGTGGTGAAGGTGGTGGTGCCTGAGGTCCCGTAAAAAGCCAAGTGCGGTCATCCGCGAAAGAAAGAGGTGCTGGAATGAGCAACTCGTGGAGAGTCTCATTCGGCATACGCCAGAAGTACATGTCGCGGTGGTTGGCTGGGCCTCGTTCGATTTTGATGAAAGTCACCCGGCGGTAGGCCTTTGCATCCATGATGATCGGGCCTGTGGAGAGAGAGAGACCGGCGATCGATACGCCTAGCTGAACAGCAATGTGGGTGACATAGGCGTCGATGGTATTGACGCCACCTATCTTCCTTGCATTCTGGAGATTGAGCCAATGACGGACCATAATGAGCATCAGATCTGGCCGCTCTAACTCCTCGTCGCGACGGAGCATGTGGTCCATCAGAGCAAGGTCCTCGACATTCGCACGGGCAACTGTCTCGCCACGTGCGAAGATGGTAACTGCAAGGGCTCGCTGGATGCAGTGAAGGACTGGGTGAGGAATGGCGAGGCCACGGAAATCATTGCTCTCGGCTACGTCCATCCCAGAAATTAAGCGCCAGAAGTAGTCCTTGTCCATGCCCACACGAAAATCAAGAGTGGCAGTCTGAGGGTCTGGCGGGAATCCAAACCACTCGCGAAGCTGAACAACACCAACCCTCCAAGTCCCCTTCTCATCCGGAACTTGATGTAAGGCTGGCCCTCAGGGTCCCACTTGAGCTGTAGAGAGGAGAGGAACTCAAGCGTGAGCTCCTAGTAGCAGTCCTGCGCGATACCCCAGAATGCGGGAGTGAATCCGATCCGCCCTGTGAGATAGAGGAACTGCTCGGCGACCCCAAATGAGTGGAGGGTGTCGAAGTCGAGCCGGCACGTGTTGTCGAATCTTCATCGCCGCAGAATCTCAAAGCGGTTGAACATGCGACGGGAGTCGATGGAGAAGTGTGGAGGTGGGTAGTCATCTTCCCTAGCCGTGTAGGCGCTGGATGAGTGATGAGAAGCCTCGGAGTCGTAGTACTCGACGAGGGGTGATTCAGCTGCAGAATGAGAGTGAGAGGAAGTGTGAGAAGAAGAGTGAGAAGGAGTACCATTGTTTGGTGAGTCAGACGCAGGTTGCGATCCAGAAGGAGAGGGTGTGCGCGCAGGTGGTTGTTGCTGGGCACGGAGAGCATCCTGCCTTCGTTCTTCGCGTGCTTGGATCGGCGTTCGCGGTACATGGTGCTCTGGAAGGGAGTTGACGAGGGCCGCGTGGAATTTAGAGCGTGTCGCGTGACTCGGACGCAGGGCGCGTGGAATTAGAATGCGGGCCGTGTCGGAAGAGCTTGAGGCGCAGCAATGGCAGGGGCCATGGAAGAGAAGGAGAAGAGGGTGTAGTGCTGCGGCTCGGTATGAAGGCAAGGCTTCGAGAAAGAGAATGTGGTTTTCGGTGGAGAGGTCTCGGCGGCGAGAGATGCGGCAGAGGGTGGAAAGTGCCCGGCGGCGAGAGTGTTCGTGGCTAGGGTTTCGGTGGTGCGAGGTCTCCACTCGGGTCGCGTTTGAGAAAGAATGAGGGTCGGGTGTTCTGTGGAAGGAGAAGGGTGAAGCGGGGCGGATTTAAGAAGAAGAGGTCGCGCCGTTTCAGCCCGTAATGGACGCGCCTCTTCAATGCTGCGACGGTTGGCAATGACGCGGGTCGCGTTGATCTTCAAACAGGTCGCGTCGCCAAGCGGATCGCGTCGATTTCTCACGCGAGTCGCGTGGTGTACTGAATCTGCAGTTCTCTCTTTTGACTTTCCTAAATGCAAAATAACTAAAAACAAATATGCATGCAAACAACAGAAACAAAAATTATGCAGAAATGAATATGAAATTACTCTAAGTGCAAGAAAATTAAAAAGGGCTTGGGTTGCCTCCCAAGAAGCGCTTGTTTTAGGTCTCAAGCTCGACCACCTTTCGCTAAGTTTCGATTAAAGCAGGATCGGAGAGATCCTGAACAAACCATGGTGGGTACGGATGATCAGCAACATAGTGCTTGAGACGCTGACCATTTACCTTGAATGTTCCACATGCCTCATTTCCAATGTCGATTGCACCAAAATGGTACACCTTCTTTACCACAAATGGACCGGACAATCTAGACTTGAGTTTACCTGGAAAGAGTCTTAATTTAGAATTAAACAAAAGTACAAGATCACCTTCCTTAAACTCGCGAGGCATGATACGCTTGTCATGGATCCGCTTGGTTTTTTCTTTGTAGATCCTCGCATTCTCATAGGAGTGTAAACGCATCTCCTCCAACTCGTGCAAGTCGAGGATACGCTTCTCTCCAGCTGCAAGCATGTCCATGTTGATGGCTCGCGTGGCCCAGAATGCTTTGTGCTCTATCTCCACAGGTAGGTGGCACGGCTTTCCATACACCAGCTTGAAAGGACTCATCCCAATCGGTGTCTTGAATGCGGTTCGGTACGCCCAAAGTGCATCATTCAACTTTAGCGACCAATCCTTCCTTGTCCTTGCCACAGTCTTTTCCAAAATGGACTTGATTTCCCTGTTAGAGATTTCAGCTTGACCATTAGATTGAGGATGATAAGAAGTGGTTACCTTGTGAGTTACCCCATGACGGCTCAAGAGATTGTCAAATTGGCGGTTGATGAAGTGCTTGCCTCCATCACTGATAACAGCTCGTGGCACTCCAAAGCGCGGAAAAATGATGTCATTGAACAGTCGCTTCACTGCATTCGAGTCTGCTTTTCGACATGCCACTGCTTCGACCCATTTGGACACGTAATCGACGGCAACCAGGATGTACTCATTCCCACATGATGATGGAAACGGTCCCATGAAATCAATACCCCACACATCGAAGACCTCTACCTCAAGAACGGAGTTGAGAGGCATCTCGTTGCGCTTGGTGATGTTCCTGATTCGTTGACACTTGTCACAAGCCGTGACTAAGGTCCTAGCATCCCTGAAAAGAGAAGTCCAAAAGAAACCAGATTGCAATACCTTGGTGGCTGTTTTGGAGAACGAAGCGTGTCCCCCATAAGCGGACGAATGGCAATGCTCAAGGATGGAGCGCACCTCCTCGTGTGGCACACAGCGTCGGAAGATACCATCAACACCTATTTTGAAAAGAAAGGGTTCATCCAAAAAATAATACCTGGCGTCTGATCTGAGTTTCTTCTTCTGCTGGTAAGACATGGTATCAGGTAGCACCCCAGAAGCTAGATAGTTCGCGATGTCGGCATACCAAGGGGTCGGCTGGAAGGCCACGCGGCCCGCGTGCATAGTCATGCGACCCGCGTCAGAGGCGTCCAGAGCTAAGACTGAGAAGAGATGTTCATCAGGGAACAAGTCATCGATCGGCAATTTGGCTGAATCCTCCCCCTCCCAATGAAGTCGGGATAGATGGTCAGCAATGGTGTTTTTGACTCCCTTTTTGTCCCTAATTTCAATGTCAAATTCCTGCAAAAGAAGAATCCATCTAATTAAACGAGGTTTAGCATCTTGTTTATTCAACAAATACCTGAGTGCGGCGTGATCAGTGTAAACAATTATTTTCGAGCCAACTAGATACGATCTGAACTTGTCAAGAGCGAACACAATTGCAAGAAGCTCCTTCTCGGTGGTTGTGTAGTTCATCTGGGCTGGATCTAGCACCTTGCTAGCATAGTAAATGGTGGACGGCTTGTTTATTAAACATAGATATATTTTAGACAATGTTATATTAAGCCAGGAACTTATACATTCTTGTCAGACACAACACAAACCTGGTGTGGTTATCAAAGTCGACTTTGAGAAGGCTTATGATAAGATACACTGGGATTACATTTTAGAGATATTAACAAGTAGAGGATTTGGGCCTAGATGGATACAATGGATTAAGGATTGGTTATATAGTTCTCAATCATGCATCAACTTTAATGGAGAATTTACACAGTATTTTTTCTGTAAGAGGGGAGTTAGACAGGGGGATCCACTATCCCCTTTCTTATTCATTCTAGCAGCGGATACATTATGTAAGATCTTTCAAAAGGGTAGACAGGCCAATAAATTGATAGGATTAGGACCTCCATGTTTAGATGGTAAAGCAATCACCAATTGTCATTATGCTGATGACACTATCTTATTTTTACATGCTTCTCATCCAAATGTGTCATCAGCATGGTGGAGTATGAAAAGCTTTGAAGCCCTTTCTGGAATTACAATGAACCTACAAAAGACTGAATTATATCCACTACACTCCGATGGGCTTCAATTTGCTACTACCTTCCAATGTAAAGTAGGAACATTTCCTTTTAAATATCTAGGTTTACCACTTCATAAGCACAAATTAAGTATGGATGATTGGCAATTTCTAGTTGATAAGATTGAGAATAGGTTACAAAATTGGAAATGACAACTACTATCCATAGGTGGTCAACTTACTCTTCTAAACTCTGTTTTATCCTCTATACCCTTATATACATTGTCAGTTTATAAGGCTCCTAAGACTATACTTAGAAGAATTAATTCTATTAGAAATAGATTTCTTTGGCAAGGCTCAGATCGAAGTAGGAAAAGATACACTCTAGTTAATTGGACTAAATCATGCTTAGATAAAACCCACGGTGGTTTAGGAATTCTAGATTTACAGAATATGAATATGAATATAGCATTGTTACTCAAATGGTGGTGGAAGTTTCAAGATAATAGTTATCACGGTTTGTGGAAAAATGTCATTCAACACAACTATTATCTTGCAAACAACCTACCCCTTTCTCCTTTTTGGAAAACAGTCATGCACTTAGAAAATTTAGGAAAAATTAGTGTTACATTTGAGCCAGGAATTAACTCATCTTTGTCCTTTTGGCATACGATATTGATAGGTAATTGTAATCTAGCTACGAAATATCCACAACTTTACAATTTATGCTCTAATCCTCAAATTACCATTAGTTCGGTCATAAATTCGCAAGGCTCTAGTTTACATTTTAGAAGACGATTAAGTGGTATCTTACTTGTAGAATGGCATCAGATTTTAAGTCTCATTAGTTCTTGTAGTTTTACACACTATGTAGACAAAATTGCTTGGAGATGGGAACATTCAGGATTGTTTTCGGTCAAATCTTTATATCAACTCATTAATTTTAGAGGAATTAGTAAAAATAGATTTGCTATTTGGTGGGAACTACCTCTCCCACCAAAAATTAGGATCTTTATGTGGTTAGTCATGCATAATAGAATACTAACTAAAACAAATTTGCATAAACGAGGTTGGCATGGTGATTTACAATGTCAATTTTGCAACAAAAACGAATCGGTGAACCATCTTTTTCTTAAATGTACGGTTGCTCAGCAAATCTGGTTTTGGCTCGGTAATTGTCAACAAATATTCTCCCAATGGAAAACTTGCTCTAATATTTTTGATTTTGCAGGTACATTGCCCAAAGAGCACCAAATTGCATTCTTAGTGATATTCAGTGCTGTATGTTGGACCTTGTGGAAATATAGAAACTCGGTTATTTTTCAAAATTCTACTAGTAGAACAACTCGATCTATTATATTGCTCATTCTTTCTGTGTTTGAATACTGGACAGGACATATGGACAAGAGGGTCAAGATGGCAGCAGCTCAGTGGTTGCCGGCTGATCTAGATGCTATCCCTTTGAGCGTGTGGGACCCCAATGACATGCAGATGGTGGAGGTCCAACCGGAGATAGAACAGGTTCTGCGCATAGGAGGGGCAGCTGGAGCTCCAGCAGATTGATGATATGACGCACCATTCTACATTTTGCTCAAATCCGAATCTAGGATTAGTTTACCTTAGCCCCATTTTGATAGGTGGCTTAGCTTACGAGTTATTTTCTATCACAGTGTTTTGGTGGATGTTAAAACGTAGAGCGTATGTCTTTTGCTCATTGTTAGCGTTTTTGTGGTTATTTTCTCATAAGTGGGATCTGATACTATGAACTTGTAAGTTACCGTTATGTTTCTTATATGAAACGGGCTTTTATGTCTTTTTTCCAAAAAAATGGTGGACGGCTTCTTGTCCTTCCTTTGCCCAAGAACTGCTCCTACAGCATAGTCGCTCGCGTCGCACATGATCTCAAACGGAAGAGACCAATCAGGTGGTTGCAAAATGGGTGCTGAGATGAGGGCTTCCTTCAAACTACAAAAAGACTTGACACAATCATCAGTGAAAACAAAATCAGAATCTTTAATGAGTAGATTGGTCAATGGTTTCGCAATTTTAGAAAAGTCCTTGATAAAGCGGCGATAGAATTCTGCATGACCTAGAAAGCTGCGAACCCCTTTAACACAAGTTGGGATTGCAAGTTTCTCAATCACTTCAATCTTCGCCTTATCAACCTCGATGCCTTTGGAGGTCACAACATGTCCAAGGACAACACCTTCCTGAACCATGAAGTGACACTTCTCCCAATTCAGAATCAGATTGACATCTTCGCATTTCTGCAAAATCTTACAGAGGTTAGTCAAACAAGAATCAAAACAAACACCATATACAGAAAAATCATCCATAAAGACCTCAACCTCATTCTCAATAATATAAAAAAAGATAGCCATCATGGCTCTCTGAAAGGTTGCTGGTGCATTACAAAGACCAAAGGGCATCCTACGATATGCAAATGTACCATATGGACAAGTAAAAGTGGTCTTTTCTTGGTCTTGTGGGTGAATGGGTATTTGAAAGAAACCAGAATAACCATCAAGATAACAAAAATAAGAGTGATTAGCAAGCCTTTCAAGGAGTTGATCGACAAACGGCAACGGAAAGTGATCCTTGCGTGTGGCTGCATTGAGCTTCCTATAGTCGATACACATCCTGTATCCATTAACTACACGTGTTTGGATGAGCTCATTCTTCTCATTCTTCACCACAGTCGCGCCTCCTTTCTTTGGCACCACATGGACTGGGCTCACCCATTTGTTGTCAGAAATCGGGTAGATAATACCTGCATCAAGAAGTTTAAGTATTTCTTTTTTCACTACCTCTTTCAGATTTGGGTTGAGCCGTCGCTGGTGTTCAACTGATGGCTTGTGATCATCTTCAAGTAAGATTCTGTGTGAACAGATGGATGGGTTGATTCCTTTCAGATCCTTGATCGAGTACCCAATCGCGCCCTTGTGAATCTTCAGCTTCTCCAGAAGTTTGGCGGTTTGATCGGGGTTTAAACCTGCATTGACAATCACAGGAAAAGAGTTATCTGGATCGAGGAATTCATACCTGAGATTGGCTGGAAGAGGTTTGAGTTCAGGAGTTGGGTTCTCTGTCTGGGTCTTGACGCGGTCCGCGTCTTGTGCACTCGGCTCGCGTGCGGACCTCGCGTCGGTCTCATCCGACCCGCTTCCTCCAGTTTCCAAGTCCTCGGGCTGTGGCACGCGTGTGATTCATCCGGCCCGCATCCAAATTCCTCATTTTCATCTGACTTCAAGTCTGCTGCAAAAACTGATTCTGTCTCGCTTTGTTCAACCTGCAACTCAGACAAATAATTAGTGTGTTCATTCATGCGCTCATTGATTTGCTCAAGAAAGTAATCATCTGCCAAATCTGTTAAGCATTTTTCGATCACATCTACTCGAAAACAAGATTCGGTTGAAGGGTACTTCATAGCACGATCAATCTGAAATCACATTTTTTCATCTCCAATGTTCAAGGTTAGTGTCCCATGGACACATCAATTATTGCACCTGCAGTTATGAGAAAAGGTCGTCCCAGAATAATGGGGACTTCCTTGTCCTCTTCCATTTCCATAACAACAAAATCAGCAGGTACATAGAACTTACCAACCTGAACTGGTACATCTTCCACTATGCCAAGCGGAAGTCTTACCGATGAATCTGCTAGCTGTAAGGTCATTCGCGTAGGTTTGAGCTCACCTACTCCCATTCGATCATAGATAGTGCGTGGCATGAGACTCACGCTAGCTCCCAAGTCACATAGAGCCTTCTTGATCGTGGCTTTCCCTATAGTACAAGGAATAGAAAACTTACCAGGGTCTTACAATTTGGGTGGTAGCTCGTTACTCAGAATGGCACTGCACTGCTCTATCAGTTTCACCGTCTCGTGTCCCCCCAAGCTTCGCTTGTTAGATAAGATGTCTTTCAAGAACTTGGCATAGGTGGGCATTTGAGTCAAAGCTTCGGTGAATGGAATGGTAATGTGCAGTTGTTTGAGAACATCGATGAATTTTGCGAATTGTGCATTCAGTCTGGTCTCAGCTAGTCTTTGTGGGAATGGTACAGGTGGCCTGTATGGTGGAGGTTTCTCGGCCCCTGACTTCTTCTGACTTTCAGGTTCTTTCGATGCGGCCCGCGTGTCAGTGACGCGGGTCGCGTTCACAGGTTCTCCAAGTGTGACTGCCGGTCGAGTCGATTTGACGCTGCTCGGGTTCTCTTCTTCAGGTGGTGACGCGGGTCACATGTCATTGGTGCGGCCCGCGTGCTGTGCGTGCTGTGCGGTCTGATCTGTTGGCTTGTGTTGAGTATTTTAGATATAATGATTTGGTACTCTTTTTGCCTTTAAAATTTATAAACCTTCGTACTCAAAGAATAGGTTAGTTGCAAGCGCACAACCTATCGATTGTAGTATTTAGGTGTCGATCCGCAGGGAGAGAGGGAAACACTAATTTTTAATAAAGAAAACTACTATTAAAAACAAAACAATAAAAGTAAAGTGGGGGGGTTTTGTTCTAAAATCCTAATGTTGGGTTCAATACCCGAAAGAGAGGAGTTTCAAACAATAAATGTAAATAAAATAAAGGAAAGAAAGATTGGTTTGTTTTCAAGTTTAAGGAGATCTAGGGGTATTCGGTCTACAATTCCTTGCTAATTCTATTTATTCGGTTTGTTTAAATTCATGTTTGATTTGATGAGGTTTCTAACCTATGTTAGCCTTTGGAACAAATATTAATACAAATACTTTGCGCTCTATGAATTAATGTGCCTCGAATTCTAGGGCTGTCACTAACCTAGAGGGATATTTAATCTCATGCTACAAAGCATATATCGATATTTGTTCTAAGGTGTCCTAATTAGGATTTGCCTTCTCCTTTCGGTCCTTCACCAAAATCCTAACCTTAATTTCTATAGTTCCGGTTTGGATATCAAAGTACGGTCGCTTCTAACCCAATCCTAAGGTGTGTCTTTATGGTTTCAATTAGTAGTCTCCTCATGACCAATGCCGGAATTTAATAAATTTAAAGCGGAAAGACACGATCAACGCGATTTCAAAACTACTTCAATTTAATAAACCCTAACCAGGTGAACTCAAAGGAACGAGTACTAATGAAATTCATAAAGAATAAATCACAGAAATTAACAATCAAATCCGATAACACAATCATAATAAAAACAAATATCCGAATAATCTAGAATTAAACAAGTTCATGCATTGACCTAAACCCCTAGAAAGAGAACTACTCTCTCTTGGAGAGATCCATAACAAAGATTGGCAAAAACAATAAGAAATAAGATAAAGAAATGATTACACCCTTTCTTAGATCTAAAACCTCGATCTTGCCGACTCCTTGCTTGAATCTTCTTCTTCTCCTTCCTTGAAAAGCCTTCTAGAATTTCTGCAGGATCTCTCTCTCTCAATATGTGAAAAGTGGATAAAATTTGGATATGTACAATAATGGATGATGAGAGAGATGAAATTCTTCTCCTTTTATAGCCAAAGGCCTTGCCCAATTTAGAGGATGGAAGTGGAGTTAGTGGGTGCACTCCTCAGACTGCTATGGCTATTTTTGGCCTTCTAAAACGTGTTCCTTGGAAGCCAAGAATAGAAAACCTCTTGAAAATGCGAATTTCTGGCTGTCTGCGAGTCCAGTGCGTCCGCACTGGAGTTGAGTGCGGGTGGTCTGGGTCGCACCGACTCCAAATCTCCTTTGATTCCAAGTTTCCTTTTCTGGATTTTCTGCAAAATTTCCTGAGTGCGTCCGCACTGGATCTTAGTGCGTCCGCACTGGATCTTAGTGCGTCCGCACTGGCATGTTGTTTTCTGTTTTCCAAAGAATCTGAAGATTTCACAAATTAGTCTAAGTACTGCGTGCGTCCGCACTGGCTGTGAGTGCGTCCGCACTGGCCTTGAACTTCTGTATTTCGGAAGATTCTGAAAGTCGCAAAAATCGGCTAAGTAGCGAATGCGTCCGCACTGAAGGTGAGTGCGTCCGCATTACGCTCGGACTTTTCATCTGTGAGGTCTGCGACGCTGGAAAATTGGCTAAGTACCCAGTGCGTCCGCACTGGATGGGAGTGCGTCCGCACTGGGCGGTTTTTCTTCATTTTGCACTATTTCCTGCATTGAAACATCGAGCGAACGCAGTAACTTGATTCTTGGTGTATTATATTCACTTTATATTCAAAATACAAGATATTTGGTGTTATTTAATGATAAAAACTAGATCGACGGTGTATATAAAATACACCTATCAAATACCCCCAAGCTTGAACTTTGCTTGTCCCTAAGCAACATTTAAACTTTGAAATATAATTCGATCTAAAATTCAACCCTATATCAAGTATATATTTCTCAAAATGAAAAACTTGTATGATCTTGTCAAAATTTAAAAGTCCCCATGCATATTTTTCAAATTCCAAGTTCAACCCTCTAATAATTATGAATCAACCCACAATTCGATTACTCTAACTTTTATTTCCTTAAAGGCTTTGAATTTGTAAACTTCGTATACCTAAATTTAAAAGATATGCCATTTAAAATGTAGATTTTTCAAAATACCCCCAAACTTGAATCAAACTTGGGTAAGAATAATTACGGACTTCGTGTGTTGATACATGCATATTCCTTTTGTTTTTGTTGCTTTTGATTTTCTCACTTTGAACACTTATTCATGATTTTAGCACTATTTTCCCTATCCTCATTTAAGCACCGGTTAGTTACAAGTAGTTAACCGTACCCAACCGTTCTAATTCAAGGGTGCTTTGCATGCTCTTAGTCTAACCCTTCTACTAACATGAATGTCAATTTTATCGGGAGACTAGCGGAGCAAGAGTGCTAAGGACTCATAACCATAAGTACGTCATGAAGCCGTAACATAGGTCATTGGAGTCATCTTTTATTTTCATAATTTCTCAACATTTATGCACATATCATGAATACACACATCACAAGTCTAATTTCTTTCGTACTTACGGATATCCTATTTTTCTAAAAATTTCCAAGTCTAAATGGCTTCTCTAATAAATTTAAATTCCTAATGTCGCAATTTCAAACACCTTTATTTCCACAAAGTTTTTCGCCAAACTATGTCGTCATTTCAAAATTATTTTAAGGGTTTTGCCAAAAATTTGAAAAATTGTGCAAGAATACTTTTAATTTTTGTCAATCACTCAAGTTTATCAAACAATTTTATTTTTGCCAACTTTTAACACAAATTTTAAACATGATTTTATACTTTATGCATTTTTAGACAATTAAGTCCAATTATGCAAGACTCTATTTTTCATAACCTCGTAAAACGTCTTGACAAATTCGTAATCGCAAGCAATTAAGTTCAAAATCACAAATCCTATTCATGGTCAAGTAAAAAGCAAGGTTATAAATCCTAAAAAGTTTTCAAAAAACTGAAAAATAAACATGCATGCAGATACAATTTTCTTCCCATCCCCCAAGCTTAAATAAAGCATTGTCCTCAATGCGAAAAATAAACTAAAAAGAGAGAAGAAACATGAACTACTTTACTGGCGTAATATGGTGGTGTTGCTGCGCGGAATCAATCCTCGTCGCGATCCATGTCTTCGGCATCATCCTCCACATCTTCATCTTCTCCTCCTTGCTCTCCATCCTCTCCTCCTTGTTCTCCTCCTTGAGCTGCTGCCGCGGCTTCTTGTGCAAGCCTTGCTGCTTCACGTTCCAGTGCCATCTCGTGCTCTCTCCTTTGAGCGGCCCGTCTTTGGTATGGTGGTGTCGGTGGATCATCCTCAAAATGCGGGTTTGCGTACATGCATCCTCGCCGGGAATAGTAAGTCGCCCGGGCGGCCTCGGCCTCGACCTCATCAAAGCGGCGGTCAAAGGCATCCATACGGCCATCCATGCGATCCATGCGATTACCAACATTGATGCTCAAGTTGTTGATGGAGGTGTTCATGGTCTGCATGAAATCCCAGATTTGTTGGTTGTTTGGCATACCTTGTGCTTGTGCGGCATCGGGTGCGGCTTGCTGTGGTGGTTGTTGTGGTTGCGGCGGCTGTGGTAGCGGTGGCTCGAGCGGCTCATCGACAATTTTCCAAGTATCGGTGTCCAAGGGGTCGATTTGGGTCTCTAGAGGCAACCGGTGTCGGATATTGTCCTTTGGACCCAAGTTGATCCAAGCCTCTTGAATATCATCCCATCGGATGAGCCTTGCCCGAAATAACCCGTCGAGGTCCACCAGCGTGTAACCGGGCACCACCACATCACCAACGGTCGGTATTTGCAAGTGCTGGGCAATTTTTGTGACAATACCTCCAATTCGAATCTTTCCACCCGGTCGCATGTTGTGCGACACATTTTGCATGTGTTTGGCCAAGTTGTACCCGATGTGCGGCATGTAGTCCATCTCACCATTGTTGCGCCGGAGCATGCAACATACATACACCATATCTCCTTGGTTGAAGACCGATGCGCTCTCCCCTCGGGCAAAGAGAGTGTGAGAGAGTACCCGCTGGAGGTATCGGAGGGCCGGATGGAGGACATTCTTTACCCTTTGCTGGCCGAGGATCCCGTCTTGGCATGTTAGGACGCGGAATTGGGCCTCGCTCATGTCATGGAAGAAGTCAAGACTGGTGCGCATCCGATCGACATTTTCGGTGGATAGATCGAGGGCTTGCATGAGTTCGGTGGTGTGCAACATGTGTGAGAAGCCTCCGAGGTTGAAGTTGAGAGTTCGAGAGGCCCGGTCGAATTCGTACGAGGAGAGGAACTCGATGGTAAGTCTTTCATATGTCGGGACCTCATCACAAAGAAAATCCCACAAGCCAAGCCGCTCGGTGAGCATTTGCACTGACTCGAGGAGTCCGAGTTGGATGAGTGTATCGCGGCTTATCCATCTAGATGGCTCGAGGGTTCGGCGGCCCTGCAGAAGGTTGTACCTTAACTCTTGACCTTCGTTGAGTGGCAAGGCGGGTGGATAAGGAGGTGGTCCGCGACTTCCTTGGCCCTTCTCAAACCTGCGCCTCTTGTTGGCGGATGATTTATTCGGCATGTTACTGCAATTTGAAAAATTGAAAGAATTAAAATTTCGAAATTTTGATCAAATTTGGGCTGAGTGCGGACGCACTGGTGGTCAGTGCGGACGCACTGTGTACAAAAAGTTCAATTTTGGTTCAATTCAGGGTCATTTTTGATTTTTCCCGAGCCGAGTGCGGACGCACTGACTCGCAGTGCGGATGGTCCTGACCGCACTGAGTACTTAACCAAAAATTTGGAAATTTAAGGGTCTCACTGCGGACGCACTGGATCCTAGTGCGGACGCATTCTGTACTTAACCAAATTTTTAACAGTTTCGGGGCTGTTTTGGAAAAGTCTGAGCGTAATGCGGACGCATTGGCTCTCAGTGCGACTGGTCTGGTCACACTGGGGACTTAACCAAAAAAAACCGAAAATTTAGGCTGGTTAGGTTTTCCCCCAAGCTTAGTGCGGACGCACTAAATGGTAGTGCGGGTGGTGACATCCGCACTGGGGTTAGAATGTGAACCGATTTCACCATTTTTGGTTGATTTTCCCGATTTTGGTACCATTTTTACAGATCTAAGTAGGAATTGACAAAATTAGAGTAAGGAGAGATCAAACCTTGTTGTAGATCGCGAAAATTTCGAAAAAATGCGAAGAAATCCGAGTTTTAGCGAAACGGCGCTTGAAAACCTTGAGAAAAGTTGGGTTTTCGGTTTTGAAGAGGGAAAGAGAGAAAAATGAAGAGAGAAGTGGTAGAGAAGAGAGAGGAGAGGAAGATTTTGAAAGAAAAACGAGGTTTTCGGGTTTTGGGAGAGAAAAATCAAGTTTTTCGGTTTTAAAATCGAAAAGGCGCGAAGAAAAATGAAGAGGAGGGGTCGGTTTAAGAAGGAGGAGAAGCCCGAGTGCGGACGCACTGGGCCTGAGTGCGGGTGGTCATCCGCACTCACCCAAAAAATTCGAATTTTCCGAAATTCCGAAATAATTGAAAATTAAATTTAGCGTACCTCGGGTGCGGACGCACTGAATTTTAATGCGGACGCACTGGTCTTGGGTAGACTGCGCAGACCTGTAGTTCCTGTCGGTGCGGACGCACTGGAGGTCAGTGCGGACGCATTACGCTCGGTCTGGCCAATTTTGATTATAAAACCTGTCTGAAAAATTTTCTAAGTAGGCAGTGCGGACGCACTGAAGTTTAGTGCGGACGCACTCAGGTTATTTTCATGTTTTTTTCGTCTTGCAAGCCTACTAAAGTTTGGTAATCGAAATTTTTGGAAATTTAAAATTAAACTAAGTGCAGAATAATAAAGAAAACAATAAAAAACCTTGGGTTGCCTCCCAAGAAGCGCTCAATTTTACGTCGTGAGCTCGACACGATTAGGGCTCACTATTGAGTGTGTGGATCTTCTAGGCCTATAATTTCCTTGTCGCCTATAGGATTTTGTTGAGTGTTTTGATTTGCATGGTTGAAATGTTTGAGGCGATGTCCGTTCACCTTGAATGCCCCGGTTTCTTTGCTCCATATCTCGATTGCGCCATGGTTGAATACCTTCGTTATTTCGAATGGGCCCTTCCATCGTGATCTTAACTTCCCGGGAAAGAGCCGGAGGCGTGAGTTGTACAACAAAACCGTGTCTCCTTCTTGAAAGTTTCGCTTTATGATATGCTTGTCGTGCCACCTCTTTGTCTTTTCTTTGTATAGCTTAGCATTTTCATAGGAATTAAGGCGCAATTCTTCTAGCTCATGTAGGTCAAGAACCCTTTTTTCTCCGGCTGCCCTCATGTCGAAATTTAGGGCCCTTATTGCCCAATATGCCTTGTGCTCGAGTTCAACCGGCAAATGGCATGGCTTCCCATATACTAGCTTGAAAGGAGTCATACCTATGGGTGTTTTGAAAGCGGTCCGATACGCCCAAAGAGCTTCATCTAGTTTGAGTGACCAATCTTTTCGTGATGTGTTCACCACCTTTTGTAGGATGCTTTTTATCTCGCGATTGGATACCTCCACTTGCCCGCTTGTTTGAGGGTGGTATGGTGTGGCTACCTTGTGCTTGACTCCGTATTTGAATAGGAGACCGTCGAATTGGCGGTTGATGAAATGAGAGCCGCCATCGCTAATCACCACCCGAGGTACTCCAAACCTGGGAAAAATAGTTCTTAGAAAAAGCTTTCTTACCACGGCGGAGTCGGTGGTTGGGCTTGCCACGGCTTCTACCCATTTTGACACATAATCGACCGCTACAAGGATGTACTTGTTGTTGCAAGAACTCGGAAAAGGTCCCATGAAGTCGACCCCTCAAACATCAAATAACTCTACCTCTAGAATTCCGTTGAGAGGCATCTCGTGTCTCCTTGATATGTTCCCGGTTCTTTGGCATTTGTCGCACCTAAGCACATAGTCTTTTGCATCTTCAAAAAGCGTGGGCCAAAAGAACCCGGCTTGAAGAACCTTGGCGGCGGTTTTGTGGCTTGAGGCGTGTCCTCCATAGGGAGATGAATGGCAACAATCGAGAATCTGTTCGGTTTCTTCGTGAGGTATACATCGCCTATGAATTCCATCTACCCCCAGTTTGAATAGCAACGGCTCATCCCAAAAATATTGTTTGACATCCCAAAGGAATTTCTTTCGTTGTTGGAAGGATAAATCTGGGCGTATGATACCGCATGCAAGGTAGTTGACGAAATCCGCATACCATGGCGCCTCTTGGTGGTTGACTGCGTAGAGTTGTTCGTCTATGAACGAGTCGTCTATGGGCATGACGTCATCCTTCGATTCGTTGGTAATGCGTGATAGATGGTCCGCCACTGAATTTTCTGTGCCTTTCTTGTCCTTGATTTCGAGGTCGAACTCTTGGAGTAGGAGGATCCATCGGATTAGACGTGGTTTGGCATCTTTCTTGTTGAGAAGGTATCGAATTGCCGCGTGATCGGTGTACACAATCACCTTGGATCCAACCAAGTAGGATCGGAATTTGTTGATAGAGAATATCACGGCCAAGAATTCCTTTTCGGTGGTTGTGTAGTTCATTTGCGCTTCGTCTAGGACTTTGCTTGCATAATAGATCACATGTGGCTTGTTGTCGATCCTTTGCCCTAGAACGGCTCCAACGGCGAAGTCGCTTGCATCACACATGATTTCAAAGGGCACATCCCAATTAGGAGGTCGGAGAATTGGGGCTGAGATTAGCGCCTTCTTGATCCTATCAAAAGCAACAATACAAGGTTCATCAAATATAAATTCTGCATCTTTCATAGTTAAGTTAGTAAGTGGTTTGCAGATTTTTGAAAAATCCTTGATGAAACGCCGATAGAATCCCGCATGTCCCAAGAAACTCCTCACATCCTTCACACATGTTGGATATGGCAATTTTTCGATCACCTCCACCTTTGCTTGGTCGACTTCTAGGCCTTTGGAAGACACCACGTGGCCTAGAACTACCCCCGTTTGCACCATGAAATGGCATTTCTCCCAGTTTAGCACCAAATTGACCTGCTCACAACGTTCTAAAACTTTGATCAAATTAGATAAGCAATCATCAAAAGAGGTACCAAAAACTGAAAAGTCGTCCATGAAAACTTCCACGGATTTTTCTAATAAATCGGAAAAAATAGCCATCATGGCTCTTTGGAATGTAGCTGGGGCATTGCATAAACCAAACGGCATCCTACGGTACGCGAATGTACCATAAGGGCAAGTAAAGGTCGTTTTTTCTTGGTCATCGGGGTGAATAGGGATTTGAAAGAATCCGCTATATCCATCTAAGTAGCAAAAATGAGAGTGATTAGCTAGCCTTTCGAGCATTTGATCCACGAATGGTAGAGGGAAGTGATCCTTCCTTGTTGCATTGTTAAGCTTGCGGTAATCGATGGACATCCTCCATCCCGTGATCACCCTTGTGGATATCATTTTGTCGCCTTCGCCTTTCACCACGGTTGTGCCCCCCTTCTTTGGTACTACATGGACCGGACTTACCCATTTAGAATCGGAGATTGGATAGATGATGCCGGCATCAAGTAGCTTGAGGATTTCCTTCTTCACCACTTCTTTTAGATTCGGATTGAGCCTTCGTTGAGCTTCAATGGTGGGTTTGTGGTCGTCCTCCATTAGAATTCTATGCATGCAAAGGGATGGACTGATTCCGGTTAGGTCGTCGATTGTGTAGCCGATTGCTTTCCGATGAAGCCTTAGCTCGTGTAAAAGCTTCTCGGTTTGTTCTTTGTTGAGCTCGGAATTGACAATCACCGGATATGTCTCGCCCTCTCCCAGGTATTCATAGCGAAGGGTAGGTGGCAGAGGCTTGAGTTCGACCTTCGGTGGTGCAGAATTGGTCGAAATCCCTTCGATTTGAGCTATTTCGGCATGAGTGCGGACGCACTGAGGGCTAGTGCGGACGCACTCAGGTTGATTTTCTGAAATCTGAGATGCATCCTGGTTGGAAATGTGCTGAGTGCGGACGCACTGAGGGTCAGTGCGGACGCATTCCTCTCGGACTTTTTCCTCATCGGCTCCAAACTGTGGCTCAACAGGTGAGTGCGAGTGGGGCATCCGCAATGATGATTCAGTGCGGACGCATTGCGCTCGGGTGGTTGAATCTTCAGCTCCCTCATGCTGAGTGCGGACGCACTGGGCGGTAGTGCGGACGCACTGAGGGTCATTTTCACCATTTGTGTCGTTTTCGGAGCCGGTTTCTTCCAGAATTTGGTCCAGTTGTTCATTGACCATCTCCTTCTCCATATGGGCAGCTATAATGGAATCTAAAACTTCCACTCTACATATAGAATCATTATCATTTGAAGGAAATTTGATGGCATTAAACATGTGAAAATTTACCTTTTCGCCCCCAATGTCAAAGGATATCTTTCCTTCTTTGACATCTATGTTTGCTCCTGCTGTGGTAAGGAAGTCACGCCCCAATAGGAGAGGGGTATGAGTATCCTCTTCCATCTCAACCACTACAAAGTCCACCGGGACAAAGTACTTACCAATCATTACAATAACATCCTCCGCAATCCCTTCGGGATACCTTACCGTCTTATCGGCTAGTTGTAATGACATCCTTGTATCTTTCAAATCAACGAGATTGAGCCTTTGATAAACGGTTTTAGGCATGAGGCTCACACTTGCGCCTAAATCACATAGGCACCTCTTGAATTCGGTATTACCAATCATGCATGGAATCACAAAGCTTCCGGGATCCTTTAATTTTGGAGGTAGCTTGTTTAAGAAAAGAGCGCTACACTCCTCATTAAGGGATACCGTGCCCACTTCCTCGATTGTTCTTTTATTGGATAAAATTTCTTTCAAAAATTTCGCATAAGTGGGCATGTGAGTAATTGCCTCGGTAAAAGGGATGGTAATATTCAATTTCTTGAGGTGTTCTACGAATTTGGCATATTGTTGGTCAAGTTTGCTCTTAACTAACCTTTGAGAGAATGGTATAAACCTATGTGGTGGGATATACTTAGGAGTTTCATTTGGTCTCACCTTGGCCGGGTTTGATTTACCCGGTTCTTGAGATTTTTCCGATGCCGGTGCGTCCGCATTAGGAATGGTTGCGTCCGCGCTGAGAGGAGTTTTAGGTGGTTGTGCCTCATTTGGTGGTTGTTGAGACTCATCTCCGCTGGGCATCTTTGGTCCCTCGTATTCCGTGCCGCTTCTCAAGGTTATGGCTTTCGCTTGCTCCCTTGGATTGATATCGGTTTTGCCCGGTAGAGTGCCTTGTTGACGAAATGATGAAGATGCTTGTTGTGCTATTTGGTTTTCTAGCATCTTTGTCTTAGTCTCTAAGAACTCGAACCTATTGTTGAAGTTCCTCAAGGAATCCGAAATTTCGGTGTTGGTGTTCCTTTGTTGGTTCATGAACTCGTTTTGAGAGAGTACAAGTCCTTCTATCATTTTTTCTAATTTACTGTTTTGAGAAGGTCCTTGATACGAGTTTTGGTTCGACCGGTTTTGATATTGATTGGAATTACCTTGGTATTGATTGGAGTTGTCATTGTCGGTCTTCCACTTGAAATTGGGATGGTTCCACCTTGTGTTAGGGTTGTATGTATTTGAGTTATCATTTGGCCTAACCTTGTTGTAAATCGGGTCGTTCCTCTTATCACCTTGATTGTAGAACATTGCATTGACTTGCTCGACTTCCTCTCCTTCTATGAGGACTTGGCAATCGGCGGTGATATGAGTCGCCTCTCCACAAATGCCGCATGAAGCCTTCTTTGTCACGGATTTGGCGTTTTGCATTTGTGCCATTTGATGTTGCAAGGCATCTATTTGTGCTTTCAAGGCGGTAACTTCATCGGTTTTTAGGACTCCCGGTGTGGTTTGGGTACGTCCACTTCTTTCGGCTGTCCACTCCCTTTGGTTGATCGCCATATCTTCGATCATTAGCATGGCTTGATGGGGATCCATTTTTGACATGTTTCCTCCTGCGGCGGAATTCAAGTGAGTCTTTGTGGCGATTGTGCAACCTGCAAAGAAGAATTGGAAGAGCAACCACATGTCAAGACCATGGTTAGGGCACAAGCGTTGAAGCTCGGCCCATCTATCCCATGCCTCGGTCAAAGATTCTCCCTCGGCTTGCTTGAATGTCGTGATCTTTGTGCGGAAGTGCTGGGTTTTGGATGGAGGGAAGTATTTTCCTAGGAATAGCTTCTCCATGTCGTCCCATCTTCTTATGTTGTCACGATTGACGGTCCTTAGCCATGTCCTTGCATTGTCACGGAGGGATAGATGGAAGCATTTGAGCTTGAGGTTGTCGAGCTCTTCTCCTTCTCGAGCGAAGGTGCCGCAAGATTCTTCGAAGACCGCCAAGTGGGCATGTGGATCTTCGTTTAGGGCTCCCCCGAACTGACTTTGGCCAAGCAAGTGGATGAGAGATGGCTTGATTTCGCGTGGATCTTGGCCTTGAGGTATAAAACCGAAGCGGTGGCCTTGTTGGCGGTTATGGCCATTTCCGATGTTTGGATTGACACCAAACAAAGGATTGTTGTTGAGAATTGGAGGAACATTGTTGTGTGGAGGCGGTGGCGGTTGGTTGTTGTGTGGAAGAGGAGGAGGTGGATTGTTATCGTGGAGGTCTTGATTGAGAAGGCCTTCCGGATAGTCTTCCACTTCCACCTCAAAGGTGCGAGGCATGCCTAGATTGGGATCTAGACCTGCCATTGGTTGAGAAAGAGAGGATTCGCCGGCTTTGATTTTCGCGGTTTGACTCCTTGTGACCGGTGCCAGCGCTCAAATCTATGAGAGAAGAAAAGATGTGAAAGAGAGAGAATAGAGATAGAGAATAGTAAAGTGCAGAAAATTAAACAAGGAAAGTAAAATATTTTTGGATTTTTCTAAATAAGGAAAGTAAATTTCAGAAATTGTAAAAGTAAAATATTTTTGGATTTTTAATTTTCTGAAAAGTAAATAAGGAAGCTAAGAATTAAAAGTACTTTCCTAAAATAAAAACTAGTATCTATCCTATTCTCCCCGGCAACGGCGCCAAAAAGCTTGTTGAGTATTTTAGATATAATAATTTGGTACTCTTTTTGCCTTTAAAATTTATAAACCTTCGTACTCAAAGAATAGGTTAGTTGCAAGCGCACAACCTATCGATTGTAGTATTTAGGTGTCGATCCGCAGGGAGAGAGGGAAACACTAATTTTTAATAAAGAAAACTACTATTAAAAACAAAACAATAAAAGTAAAGTGGGGGGGTTTTGTTCTAAAATCCTAATGTTGGGTTCAATACCCGAAAGAGAGGAGTTTCAAACAATAAATGTAAATAAAATAAAGGAAAGAAAGATTGGTTTGTTTTCAAGTTTAAGGAGATCTAGGGGTATTCGGTCTACAATTCCTTGCTAATTCTATTTATTCGGTTTGTTTAAATTCATGTTTGATTTGATGAGGTTTCTAACCTATGTTAGCCTTTGGAACAAATATTAATACAAATACTTTGTGCTCTATGAATTAATGTGCCTCGAATTCTAGGGCTGTCACTAACCTAGAGGGATATTTAATCTCATGCTACAAAGCATATATCGATATTTGTTCTAAGGTGTCCTAATTAGGATTTGCCTTCTCCTTTCGGTCCTTCACCAAAATCCTAACCTTAATTTCTATAGTTCCGGTTTGGATATCAAAGTACGGTCGCTTCTAACCCAATCCTAAGGTGTGTCTTTATGGTTTCAATTAGTAGTCTCCTCATGACCAATGCCGGAATTTAATAAATTTAAAGCGGAAAGACACGATCAACGCGATTTCAAAACTACTTCAATTTAATAAACCCTAACCAGGTGAACTCAAAGGAACGAGTACTAATGAAATTCATAAAGAATAAATCACAGAAATTAACAATCAAATCCGATAACACAATCATAATAAAAACAAATATCCGAATAATCTAGAATTAAACAAGTTCATGCATTGACCTAAACCCCTAGAAAGAGAACTACTCTCTCTTGGAGAGATCCATAACAAAGATTGGCAAAAACAATAAGAAATAAGATAAAGAAATGATTACACCCTTTCTTAGATCTAAAACCTCGATCTTGCCGACTCCTTGCTTGAATCTTCTTCTTCTCCTTCCTTGAAAAAGCCTTCTAGAATTTCTGCAGGATCTCTCTCTCTCTATTTGTGAAAAGTGGATAAAATAATGGATGATATGATAATGGATGATGAGAGAGATGAAATTCTTCTCCTTTTATAGCCAAAGGCCTTGCCCAATTTAGAGGATAGAAGTGGAGTTAGTGGGTGCACTACTCAGACTGCCATGTCTATTTTTGGCCTTCTAAAACGTGTTCCTTGGAAGCCAAGAATAGAAAACCTCTTGAAAATGCGAATTTCTGGCTGTCTGCGAGTCCAGTGCGTCCGCACTGGAGTTAAGTGCGGGTGGTCTGGGTCGCACCGACTCCAAATCTCCTTTGATTCCAAGTTTCCTTTTCTGGATTTTCTGCAAAATTTCCTGAGTGCGTCCGCACTGGATCTTAGTGCGTCCGCACTGGCATGTTGTTTTCTGTTTTCCAAAGAATCTGAAGATTTCACAAATTAGTCTAAGTACTGCGTGCGTCCGCA
Organism: Carex littledalei; assembly: GCA_011114355.1. Taxonomy (NCBI): domain Eukaryota; kingdom Viridiplantae; phylum Streptophyta; class Magnoliopsida; order Poales; family Cyperaceae; genus Carex; species Carex littledalei. The sequence continues at coordinate 42,138 of CM022091.1, read as the reverse complement.
CTGGCTGTGAGTGCGTCCGCACTGGCCTTGAACTTCTGTATTTCGGAAGATTCTGAAAGTCGCAAAAATCGGCTAAGTAGCGAATGCGTCCGCACTGAAGGTGAGTGCGTCCGCATTACGCTCGGACTTTTCATCTGTGAGGTCTGCGACGCTGGAAAATTGGCTAAGTACCCAGTGCGTCCGCACTGGATGGGAGTGCGTCCGCACTGGGCGGTTTTTCTTCATTTTGCACTATTTCCTGCATTGAAACATCGAGCGAACGCAGTAACTTGATTCTTGGTGTATTATATTCACTTTATATTCAAAATACAAGATATTTGGTGTTATTTAATGATAAAAACTAGATCGACGGTGTATATAAAATACACCTATCAGCTTGGCTGGTCCTTCGTATTGGGTTCCACTTCGCAGTGTGACCGCCTTAGCTTCTCCTCTGGGGTTGATCTCTGGCTGGCTGGGTAGCTTGCCAGGTTGTGGTTGGCTTGGACCGGCTTTGTACCCCAATTGCTCCATCATCTGATTTTGAGCAGTCAATTGAGCATTCATCGATTGCATTTGCTCGAATAACATCTGGTTCATCTTTCCTTGCTCATGCATGAAATCACTCACAGCGGGAGCGATATATGGCTTGGAAGATCCGGATTGGGCTGCTCGATTGTTCTGGTTGTTGAAGGATGCATTGTGATAAAAGTTTCGGTTGTTGTTGTTGCCAGAAGGGTTGTTGTAAGAGGGATTTGAGCCACTGTTGAAAGGTGCTGGGTTGTTCTGCTTCCACCTCCAGTTTTGTTGCTCAACCGGGTCTTTGGAGTAGGTTCGGTTGAATGGAGGTTTTGGGAAGTATGATGGCTCGCTGTTGAGAGAATTCACGTGTTCGAGCTCGTCATCATCCCTTTGCGCCAATGGACAGTGTTCATAGGAATGTCCCTCCCCACACATGGCACATGACTCCGGTTGTGATGGATGGCTACCAACATATTTGACACTCATTTTGTCGAAAGCCTTCTGCATAGCTTCCATCTTGGCGGTTAGAGCTGTGATCTGATCGACTTCGAATCGGCCGCCTCCTCCAGGTCTGGAATTGTCGCGGCCGGACCACTGTTGGTTTTGAGCCATGTTGTCGATCAAGTTCATTGCCTCAAGAGGTTCTCTTGACATCAAAGCTCCACCTGCAACAGCATCAACAGAAGTACGAGTGCTTTCTGTTAAACCATCATAAAAAGTCTGAATCAATAACCAGTCAGGTATACCATGGTGTGGACAAGAATACTGCAACTCCCTAAACCTTTCCCATGCTTCGTTTAGGGGTTCATCAGACCTTTGCCTAAAACTGGTCAGTTGGGTCCTTACCTTGGCAGTTCTCTTATGTGGGAAAAACCTAGTCAGAAATGAGTTGGACAATTCCCTCCAGTTGGTAATTGAATCCCTTGGTAGTGACCCTAACCATTTTTTGGCCTTATCCCTAAGAGTGAAAGGAAATAAAGCAAGTCTGATATAATCATTAGTTGCGCCATTTGTTCTAATGGTAGTGCAACATTCAAGAAAAGTTTGGAGGTGAGAGTGTGGATCCTCATGATCCAACCCATGAAAAGTGTTTTGCTGCACAATGTTAACAACGCCCGGATTGAAGTTCGGTTGTTGTCATGGAATTTGCAGCAGTCTGATTGCTCCTCTCACGTCTCCAGCCCTAAGCACATTGAACTCTCGCAATGTCCTTGGCACGATGTCCTCCTGGTACTCATCATCAGTCAGATTCTCGCCCCGTTCCTCGTCTCCGTTGTTGCTCATTGCTGCTCTGCTGGAATGTCCCTGTCTGTCTGGGTCAGTTTGCACGGACCGCGTGTCTTGTATGCGGGTCGCGTGAGGTGTTCCAGCTGGGGCTGAGCGCACATATCTAGTGTCGGTTTTGAGAAGAGGTACGCGGTCGCGTCGGGTATCGGTCCTCTGCTCCTGAGATGGTAATCGCCCGTCGAAGGTGGTATGAAAGCCAGTGTGTTCCTGAGAGAGAGAAAAATAAAAGAAAAGATACAGATTAAAATCTAGATTAATTAAAATAAGCAAAAATCCAGAAAAGATAAATGATGTCGTCCCCAGCAACGGTGCCAAAAACTTGTTCGCACAAAAGTGTATCACAAAGTTTCACTACATGAAGCTGTAGCTTTTAACCTTGATTTAACTTCCGACTAAGACTGCAAGTACACAATCCTGTCGTATAGTCTAGTCAGGTATCGATCCACAAGACGGTTCAAAATCAAATCTGGAACTCTACTTAAATCAATTAGGTACTAGAAGTTGGAAAAGGTTGGTTTGGTTTATTTAATTTCCTAAATTCAATAACAAAAGTAATTAAAATAACAGAAAGTAAAATTTGGTTTTATCAGATAGAGAAAAGCGTTTCCAGGGTTTTCGATTTCATTATCAACCTTGCTTCTCGGTACCCACGAGACCCGCGTACTTTCATACGCGACCCGCATGGAACATGTGACCCGCGTACTCTCATACGCGGCCCACGTGGACCTCGAGTGAATGTAGCAGTTGTCTGTTTTTGCGTTGTTCTTTAGTGTAAGGATTCATTGACCGAACCTAATGTTCCTAAACCTCAACTCTCGTTTGTTGGCTTAATAAACATGGTATCGGAAATGCAATTTCACCTTCTTAGGTTTTTAATCTAAGTTAATTGCCCGGTTTACTAAAGGTAACCACTACCTCTCGATAAGTGGAAAAGTTCACCTCTCAGTTACTTTTTGGTCTCGCCTCACGGCTCGTAAACCTACCTCAAATACTAAGTTTGGTTGAGAGAAACATCAAGGCCAAAGTACTAGAAAGATGCTATAGACATCTAACAGTAGACAATCAAGAATCATTCAATCAACTTCAACAAAGCAATTAAAATACTACTCAAACAATTAAACACTAACATTCAACACAAATTCAAACAACATGCATACAAAACAAAGTATCAAACTACATCGTAACCCTAGAAACAAAGTAAACTACTCACACATAGTCAAAGAACAAATAACACAAATGATAGATGAAATAGTCATGACAAAACCCAAAATACAAAGAAGATCCGTGAAGAACTTTCGTCTTTTGCTTCTCAACTTCGTCTCCAAGCTAGCCGTCAAGCCCAAACCCTAGAATATGTCCCTCGCTCTCTGGAATGTAGAATAATGAATAGCATAATGAATAGAATAATGAATAGAATAATGAATAGAATAGACTCCCTGTAGCAAGGAATCCCCTGATATAGCCTTTCTGGCCGACCTTTCCTTCATTGAGCCTCTGTTTCCTTTTCTGTTTTGTTTCCGGAATAGACTCACACAACCCGCGTGTAGTGGACGCGGTCCGCGTATCTGTGCTCCTCGCGTGTGTAAAATGGAGATCGTGTCTGTGGTCGCGTCAAGGTTTGATGCGGCCCGCTTCGGATGTGACGCGGCCCGCATGAATGGTTCCAGAACTTCACAATCTTCCCTGATTTCGCTCATTTTCTACAAAGTAAGAATGAAAATGCAGCAGTACCACATTCTATAGATATTCAATGTAAAAGACACGATTTGGTGGTTTGAAACACAGATTTTGGTACAGAAATTGGTCGGATTTATAGGTCTAATAATGAGACATCATGTTCTCATGTACATATATTGAAATTTTCTTGTTCTATAACCATCTTTGAATCGTGTAAAATAAAACAATGGGAAGTAGATTATTTTTTTATGCATTAAAAATAAATAAATTAAGCACATGACACAATGAATGTAATATTTCTAAAAATTATAGCCGCCAATACCAACATTCTGTTATTAGCTTACAAATTGAAATATGATATTGTCAGTATTTTTATGTAAGTATGAATGTTGACAATATTAATATCATATCATACTTGCTCTAAAAATATAACATCCGCTATATCATACATTTAATTAATTTATTTTTTGATATCATGTTGAAAAGCAAAAATAAAGCCTTCACATGCGAGTTTATAAAATTATGTCCATAAAGCAAAAGCTGTGTTGTTTGAAAATTATGTTAATTGTTGGGCTAAATTGCAATTATACCTTTATCCTAGCAGAAACTGTTGAAAATACTTTTCAGTTCAGCATAGCAGAATACTGGTTAAATTATTGTTGGTATGACGTTCCCCTTCTAATATCTTATGGTGTTTGTTTTCTTATCCGGACTATCTATCAGGTTAGCATGGACGACACCGACAATGGCCAGCGTCGAAAATCCCCTAGGCTCAATCCAAATATTGAGCCTAGTGCCACGGGGAAGACACACGGTCCCCTCCCACATTCACCACCAACAGAAGACCACCGAAAATCCTCGAGGCTCACTCAAGGAGTTTGTCCACCACGTCATCCTGATCCGGTTGCCTCCCCTTCTGAGTGGCGACCCAAGGTTCAGTTGAAACCCCCGCTGCCGCCTACTCAGGCAGTGACAGTTCCGCCGAAGTCGCCTACTCAGGCAGGGCCGCTTACTCTGCTATCTCCGACTCAAGCAGTGAAGGATGCCCCACAGCCGCCTACTCAGGCAGCGACAGAGCCGCTGTTGTCGCCTACTCAGGCAGCGACCGATGCTCTGCTATCTCGGACTCAGGCAGCGACAAAGCAGCCGCTGCCGCCTACTCAGGCAGCGACAGAGCCGCCGTTGCCGCATACTCAGGCAGCGACAGAAGCTCTGTTATATCTAACTCATGCAGTGAAGGATGCTCCGCTGGCGCTGAATCAGGCAGTGACAGAGCCGCCGCTGCCGCTAAATCTGGTGCCAGATCAGCCGAGGAAGGCCAAAAGAGGAAAACCCGGTAACTGTGACCCGGAGGGGCGAAGAAGATCGAAGAGGCTTATGTAGGGTAATTCTGGCCGTAAAATTCTGATTCTCGCGAAAAGTCGCGAAATTCGGGACGAAAAATTTCTCGAGAAATTCTGTCTAAGAATTTATCTTGCCAAATTACTTTTAAGAAAAATTTCCCAATAAATTTCTCTCAGGAATTTACCGTGAAATTATGACCAGGCTTACGGTGTGGAAAGAGCATAAAATCAAAATTTTACATTCTACCATAAGTCGAGGATCTACTCCCCGATTAATTTCCAAAATAATATTTATTTAATATTTAATATTTAAATAAATTAAATAACATTTGTACCTTTTTCCAAATTCGAATTGGAATGCTGTATAGCTTAGTTGCTCAGCACCAGACGTCTGATGCCTCTATCAGTTGTCCACCAGGAACAACTAGAGAGTCGGTATTTCTTTTGCCATAAATACTTTATCGACTTTTTACGCTAAAACACTATTCACAAATATCGTAAAAACTGTTCACAACTTTTGCAAAAACAAATTCACAAATATTCACGGGAACACTATTCATCGTAAATATACTATTCACAGTAAATACACTATTCACAACTCACAAGAATATACGTGGATTACGTATTCTTTTCTTTCGCAAACACTATTTGGGAGAGAAAACGAGAAAGAGAATGATAACTGAATCGATTCGAATCGAACTCAGACTTTTGAACTTATGAATTTCTCTTACCCCTACCCCTCTAATTATAGGCATTTTGAGGTGGTTGCAAAAAGAACAAAATGCCCTTGGGAGATCGACACAATTGTGAAAAGACAATTTTGCCCTTGGCCCAAAATTAAAGAATTGATTTTAGGCTTTTCAATTTGGGCTTTTAAATTTAAATTCTCAATTTAAATTTCGGCCCAAAATTCAAATGGGCTTTTAGCCCAAAATATTAATTCATAATTAATATTTATAATCCATTTATTATTAATATAATTATTCTGAACAATTCTGAACAATTATATTTTCTTGCGATTCTTTGTTGCGATAAATTTATACAACGTGTCGTACACGCTTATAAATTTAATGTGTTTAAGCTTGTCATCTCTATGACATTTATTTATTAATTATAACATTTATAATTAATCAAATAAATTAATTCTCTGATTACTTTCTTATTGGCGTGACCCGATAGGATCTGTATTATGTTGGCAATAAAATTAAAACTCCTTTTAATTCTATAAATCATAAGCGGCATCTGGCAGAATGCATTATGACTACCCAATTGACACAGATGATTTTGTACAATACAATATCACGATCCAGTAAACAATTTACTCGTGTTAATTCTTATGTCTCATAGTATCAGATCAGTTTCAAGGTAGGTATGTGTCATCTTTGCAAACTTAATCTTTTCTCGATCTTAAGTAGATTATCAAATATGATTAACTCTTTAATCATACCGCGCGCTGATAACCCTACTTTATCAAGAGGCCTAGTGATACTATTACTCGTATTAAATACGAGGGACAATAGTGGTCTTGGTGAACATCTCTCCTCTGCAAAAGTCATGTATACTGAAATGTCATCGTTATAGCTACATTTTACGGATAGCGTTAAACAACACTCACGAATATACATTACTTATGTAGGAAACGACGAACCACTTTATACTTTGGAACTTAACACTAAATGAAAACATTAATGACACGAACACAATTCCGTATATTGTTTCATTGAGGGTCTGTCAAATACCATGTTCTCTAACATGTATCTATGTGATTAAAATGACAACTCTTTGTCTATGGTCTGTAAAACTTAACCATCATTTAATCCACATACTAACCTTTAATTGGTCAATTAGTGTTCTTTGCTAATTACCTCGGTCAGTGACTATTAAGAGTATTTATCATCTATTATGTAGTTTTACAATTTCAAGTCCTTAACTCGAAATGATTCATAATTCGATAAATCTCAAAGAACAAAATGATATTTTATTAATCATCCATTACATGAACAAAATACATATAGAATAAAATTATCCTATGATTGACTTCTAGATTATTACACTAACAATCTTCCACTTAAGCTAGAGCCAATCAACATATTAGCTCTGCTAGTTATACAAGTCTCTATATTCTCAAAGATCTCGTAGATCCCAAGAAATTCTCACAGCCAGTCGCCTATGTGTCTCAGACCCATAGAAGCAGTATGCATCTTATGCTTAGCTTGAGGAAAAGGCTTTGTAAGTGGATCAGCTGTGTTGCTGATTGTGTCAACCTTGCAAATCTTTACATCACCTCTATTTATGATCTCTCGTATCAGGTGATAACGTCGTAGAACATGCTTGGATCTTGAGTGCGATCTGGGTTCCTTGGCCTGAGCTATAGCTCCATTGTTGTCACAGTAGAGGTCCACAGGCCCTTGGATACTCGGAACCACTCCAAGTTCGCTGAGGAACTTCTTGATTCAGAAACCTTACTTAGCTGCTTCGGAAGCAGCTATATACTCGGCTTCGGTGGTTGAATCTGCTGTGGTCTCTTGCTTAGAACTCTTCCAGCTCACATCACCACCGTTGAGTATGAATACGTATCCAGATTGAGATCTTGAGTCATCTCGGTCGGTCTGGAAACTTGCGTCGATGTAACTATTTACAACGAGCTCGGAATCACCGCCATAGACAAGGAATTTATCCTTGGTCCTTCTTAAGTACTTCAGGATATTCTTTGCAGCGTTCCAATGTTATGAACCTGGATTAGCCTGATATCTACTCGTCACACTCAAAGCGTACGAGACATCAGGGCGAGTGCACAACATGGCGTACATTATAGACCCAATAGCCGAAGCATATGGTACTCTACTCATCACGCTTCGCTCATCAGTTGTCATAGGACACTGAGTCTTGCTAAGATGAACCCCATATGTCATTGGCAGGAATCCCTTCTTGGAATCCTGTATGCTGAACCGATTCAGCACTTTGTCAATGTATGTGCTTTGACTTAATCCAATAAGTCTCTTTGATCTATCTCTATAGATCTTGATGCCTAGTATATAGAGAGCTCGCCCAAGTCTTTCATTGAGAAAATTTTCTTTAATGAAGACTTAGCTAATTTGAGTAAAGGAATATCATTCCCGATTTGGAGTATGTCGTCTACATATAAGATCAGAAAAACGATGGCACTCCCACTAGTCTTCCTGTCAACACATGGTTCTTTTTCGTATCTGACGAAGTTCAACTTCTTGACCTCTTTGTCAAATCAAATATTCCAACTCCGTGATGCTTGCTTCAATCCATAAATGGATCTAAGAAGCTTGCACATTTTTCCAGCATTCTTTGGATCTTCAAAACCTGAGGGCTGTATCATATACACGTCCTCTTCTAAATTTCCGTTTAAGAAAGCGGTTTTGACATCCATTTACTATATTTTATAATCATGAAATGCGGCAATTGCTAGGATATCCATATTGACTTAAACATAGCCACGGGCGAAAAAGTTTCATCATAATCAACTCCTTGAATTTGTTTGATGGTTATGGTGACACTCACTATTGGCAAAAGAAGAGTATCTTTTGGAGTTTGCCTATTGGAAAGACAACCTCTTGCCACACAATATTGATATGATGCATATGAAGAAAAATTTCACAGAAGCTTTGGTTAACACACTTTTAAGCATGCGAAGCAAAACAAAGGATAATGAAAAAGCTCGAAAAGATTTGGCTCTCCTTTGCAATCGACCCAAACAACACCTAACCCCATGTAACAAAAACCCAGGAAAGATGAAAAAATCGAAGGCACCATTTGCACTATCACAAGATGACAAGAAGCTGGTTCTAACTTGGATCAAAGATAAAGTCAAGTTCCCCGATGGTCACGGATCAAATTGGTCAAGGTGTGTTAACCTAACAAATTGTACCCACATTGGACTTAAAAGTCGTGATTTACATGTGTTCATGGACCACCTTCTCCCCGTCACATTTTGGGATTTTGTCCCTGAACCCATATGGGATGTACTGTGTGAGATTTCAAGATTCTTTAGGGAAATTTGTGCCAAGGAACTTGATCCATCTCGTATTGACCAATTAGAGAGAGATATTATCGTCATAATTTGCAAAATGAAAAACTTCTTCCCGCCAGGTTTTTTCAATTCAATGGAGCATCTTGTGGTGCATTTGGCACATGAGGCTAGAATGGGTGGGCCAGTGGGGTTCCGATGGATGTATCCATGTGAAAGGTGCGTTGATTTCTCAATTGTCTTTTTAATTAAATTACTAAAATCTTTTGATGTAGCATATTACCTAATTCAAACCCACTGTTGCAATTAAAGGCGTAACAAAGAACAATGGCTGAGAGTGACCAACAAAGCACGTGTTGAGGGTTCAATTGTCGAGACTACCATAGTCAAAGAGATTTCCACCACTTCCAGATTATATTTTGAAGATTTATCACTGAATGGCCCAAAAGGAGCTGACAAAGGTAACACTTCGAGGGGAAACATTTCGATTTTTGACAGAACTGGCCGTCCCATTGGTAGGGAGAAGCGAATTACACTAACTGACGATGAATTGAAAGCAGCACACAATTATGTCTTCCTTAACTGCCCGGAGATCTGTGACAAATACTTAGGGTAAAATATTATTATTTATCACTTCAATGATTTCATAATATACAAAAGTTCCAAATATAGTGGGCTGAACTGCATTTCCAATTTCATAATATTCATGCTCAACTTCAATTGTTATTTTTCACTTCATTAAAATTTTATGACTATCTTGCCAAATGTAGTGAGTTTGATGCAGCCATACTCAACTGTGGTACAACCCCACAACTTCTTTGGAAAACACGTCAAGATCTGTTCGCAGAGTGGTTACGCCATAAGCTAATGCACGACCGTGAATGCGACCCAAATGTTCGAAAGGCAACAATCAAACCACTTAAACGAGCCAGCTGTTACGAAGGGTACAAAATCAACGGGTATCGACATCACACTGAAACACATGGGCAAAACAAGTCATCAAGCAATAGCGGTGTTTGCATCAAAGGGGAGTAGGAATCAGATGGGACCCCACATGACTACTATGGAGTTCTCCAAGGGGTCATTGAGCTAGAATATGAAGGAGGCGACAAGGTTTTTCTCTTTAAGTATAATTGGTTTGACATAACAAATGGTGTAAAGGTCGACCGCCAATATGGGATTGTCGAGGTTAAACATGAATCTTGGCTGAAAACTTATGAGTCATTTGTATTGACATGTCAAGCAGTCCAAGCGAGCTACCTTCCTTATGCTTCTCCGGACCGTGAAAGACAAAAATGGTGGGTTGCATTCAAATCATCCCCGAAGGGTCAGTTTCATGACGAGGACGACGATGCAAACCTCAAATATTACTAAGAGGAAATACCGAAAGATCACATTGAGGTTTCGAACGGACCAGGTTTTGATTGGGATAATACGGTCATTCGAGAAGACGAGTTCGACCCAGTGGACGATATCATGGAGGTCTCACAACCAATCATGACGAATGATGGCCCCCCGATAGAGTAAGGTGATGAAGAGAATGACATGGAGAAAGCTCAACAAGAAGCTTATTGGGGGGGACTTTTATGAATCTGAGGAGGATGGTTTTTAATTGGTACGTAGTCACATTTTTAAAATTTCTCCTAGTACATGCCTAGTTAGGGACTTAATTGAATAATGGTAGGGGCAAATTTTACATTCAAAACCAATGAAATCAAGCCCCACCTTACTCATTTAGTTTGCATTTTCTGTCACTTACTGATTTTACTACTGCATGTATTGTCCACAAGTGTTTTTTCGTATTTGAATCTCACTCATTCAAAACCAATGAAAATAAAGCCAATAGCAAGTTATGCTATGCATATTTTATACCCAATAGCAAAAAAATAGAAGATTTTGCCATTTGTTCTATTTTCTCTTCTAGAGCTCTTGTTACATCAATTGCCCCAATACATCTTTAGAACATTAGTAAAATTACCAATTAAATCAAGTCTCCACACAGCACAACATATTTGCAAAGGAGAATTGTGAGGTAAATTTTCAAGCACAGCAAAATTGTACTGATTTGTGCATAAGGGTTGGCTTGATCCCTCATGGACTATGTAGTATTAGGGTTTTATACTGAAAAAACATATTGTGTGCCCAAAATAATGCAAAAAAGCAATGAAAACATGTTTGCATGCTCCTTTTCAATTATAACATCTGTGTCTTGAAGGGATGGGAGCACGTACCTCTTCATTAATAGATGATCTCATGATTGCATGCTCCTTTTCAATTAAACCTATCAGTTGCTTAGTATTAACTCTTTGCATCGGCATGCATTAGTTGTCAGATGTTGTCCAATCAAAGGGAGAAACCATAATTTTGGATCAAGTATTAATTGAAATGCCAGTATGCATTTCAAGCATGCATTTGCAAGTATTAATTGACCTACTAGTATGCATTTCAAGCATGCATTTGCAAGTATTAAAAAATAGTGGATCAATTACCAGATCAACAAAAGGTTTTAATTTATCATCGTAAACCAAAAGAAAAAAGAATACATTGCTAAGCAAGCAAAATGGCCAGAGGTTGTGCCAATATGATGTAGGCAAATTTTCAAATATTTATTAATGATTTTTTTCATCATGTCAGGGGCTGTGCCAATCTGATGCATACGCGATCAGGTTTCTGCTTGTATGTGAGGTCAGCACATTTTCTTAGTTTGATGTTCTTTTTTTCTATCATTATGTGCTCAGTTCCTATATATCTTGTCAGTCCCATGAATGTAATTATGCCTTTTAGTCCTTATTATGTCAAAATTAACATTTCTATAACAGTAGGCTTGCAGTAGGGAACCAAATACATTTAAAAACAAATGTAGATTAACAAACCAACAAACAAAAACTTCACAAACATCATTCAACAGATATGGAACGGTTACATAGATAATACAGCAATACAACATAGAGTAACAACATAAACAAATAATATATAAAAACAGTCACAGTTATGAAAACCAAAAACATCAAATAATAACAAACAAATTACCCCATCCCTAAGGTTATATTAGTAAAAAAGGGTAATTTCAAACCAAACTAGTCCTCTTGACCCCCTCGTGGGCGTCTCTTCTTCTTATCAGGGAAGTATCTAACCCGGTGCCCGTTATTGTTTTTGTCCATATTTTTCCAAACCCTCTTGCTTTTCCTCAGTCCCAAACTCGCAGGCTCTCCTGGTGGGCCATAAGGGTAACTGGGAGGGCTCTGTTCAAACCAATCCACTTCTTCGTCCGAAGAGCAAATTTCATGCACTGGAGGATCTGGTACTCGCCATTCAGAGCCATCTCCAGGCTCCTTCACCACTGGCCTATTATAGATTATGACATCTTCATCCCCTTGCGCATGATTAGGATTTACAGGATTAGGATTTGGAGGATTAGGATTAGTGTTTGAAGGATTAGGATTAGGATTAGCATTTTCCATTCTATTAATCATTTTTTTTAATTCTGATCACAAAATTAATATTGTGTTTGTTGCAAAATAGAAGATTATGGGGGAGAAGACACCCACCAGTGCACAAATAAATAGTCTAAACCCTAAACCCTTCATTGCCCAAAGCAATTGCACAGCCACCCCTTCATGACATGCCCTTGCCACCCTTTCGCCCCATATGCTCTTTTGTGTTAAGCCAACCAAAGTGAACAGAATTAATGCTTAATTATGCAATTATTCATGACACATTAAATTTCTGGTTTCATTTGATGAATTAGTTTCATTTATGTAATATCAGATACCTTCTCTTTAATGGTTAAATATCAGATCCCTTCTCTTTAAATTTCTGGTTTCATTAAAGCTACTTGACTGTTGTCATTTATATTACTATTTCTAATTCAAGGGAATATCAAATATAATATATGGGGCTATAATCTTATTGTTGTACATGGTACATAATTTTTCAGCAAGTGTTAAAAAAATAACAAAAATCAGCCAAAGGGTGGATTTGAACCAGTGACCACTGAGATATGGACCCCCCTGAACAATTTTACAGATATTGTCTCATTAGCAACATTAAAAAACATTAGCAACGGTGCCTCATGCAAATGGTTAGGACTTTTACAATAAAAAAATATAAACTGAAACTGAAAAACAATTGCAACGGTGTCTCTTGCAAATAGTTAGGACTGTTACAATAAAATAATATAAACCAAACCTAAAACAACATTAGCAACGGTGACTCATGCAAATAGTTATCACCTTTACAATTAAAAAATATAAACTACAACTTAAAAACATTAGCAACGGTGCCTCTTGCTAATAGTTAGGCATTTTACATTAAATTAATATAAACTGAAACTTAAAAACAATTGCAACGGTGTCGCTTGCAAATAGTTAGGGCTTTTGGAATATAATAATATAAGAAATAAACTTAAAATCATTTGCAACGGTGACTCTTGCAAATAGTTAGGGCCTTCACAATAAAATAATTAAAAACAACATCTTAAAAACATTTGCAACGGTGCCTCTTGCAAATAGTAATGTCTTTTAGAATATAATAATATAAAAAAGAAATCCAAAAACAATTGCAACGGTGCCGCTTGCAAATAGTAACACAATTCACAATAAAATAATATCTGGCGTGTTTGGGGTGGGTATTATTATTTGCAAGGGCCAATAGGAGACATTAGCAAGGGGATCCATCACATATTTGCAAGCGTGATTATTTGCAAGGGCCTCCCGTTGCAGTTATATTAATTTAATCAGAAAACCAAAATCTTTTGCAACGATCCTTCCTACGCTTGCAACAAGCACTTGCTCCCCTTGCAGTTACTGGGAATTATAGTAGTGTGTTATGGTACTTTTGTTTTATATTTTGCTATGATGTTCTCCACCATAATAATTATTAATTAAGTATTTACATCAGAAATGAAACAAATAATCTGATAAAATGACACATAGTAAGAATAAGAAGAAATTCTCTTCAAGTTAATTGTTCCTATTAACCTTATTACTAAATTTACAAAATCAAAGAAAATAGCTAATTTATATTTCAAAAACACAAAATAAATATTGCTTCGTATTCATTATTTTTATATGTACTCAATGAAAATACCGTACCAAATGAAATCTGTCTTAAAGGTTTCTTCCTACTAAATATACCTTAGTTTAGACGCTTGTACATAATAAAAAAGGTCATAACTCAATAAGAGGTGAGAATTAAAGCAGCATACCATATGAAAGCATCATTCATGGAACCAAGATGTGACAAATATAGACGCAACTTGCGCATTTATAGAACCTAGATGTGACAAAGTCGATGATTATTGCGATCGCTTTGTGAGGCACATAAATTTATTTCGTAAGTAGTGGAAGATTATTTCCACATTCAACAACTGTATTACTTAGACGTCATTTCATTTCTTGTTTAATTAGTACACATACATTAGCAGCTGGATGCAGATTTGCGATCTGAACTTGTGTAAATCAACTGATTTAAACAAATAATTTAAATACAAATGAGCAGTTGGCATGCAGTGCGCAATGTGAATAAATAAAACAAAATAAAGAACCTCGACATCTGCCATTGACCAGTCGGCAGTGCGCCATGAAGTGTAAACTAGAATTAAACATAATAAAATGAATGCTTGGTTTCTTTCACAAAAACGGAATTCTCACATTAGTAGACCTCGAGATCTACCATTAAATACAAATAAGCAGCTGGCAGCGTGCGCATGCTGCATGACGCATGGATATAGCATTATTTTAAAATTTATATATGCTGCACGCTGTATAAATTTAAGAAAATTTATGCAACACGTACGTACTATTGAAATTTTTAATTCCTAATATTTTCTTTTACGAAGTCTGCCGACACTTTCCCCGCCTTTTTATATCATGATATTGATCTAGGATATGTAGTTATGTACCAAATGGATTCATTTGGAAAGACGGGACGTTCAATGTATTCAAAAGATTCGCTAACATTAATTCTTGTCTCTTGTCAGACTTTATTTCGGGAAAAACATATTTATTGAAAAAATAAAATTTTAAAATAAGATAATAATATATAGGTTAGATTTACATAAGGAGGGTGATCATGACATCAAGGAGTACTTTAGGCGCCCTTAATATTTGAACCATAACATTGTCATAGTAACTTTTACGAGAGATCTAAAATTATGTGGAAAGATTAAGAAATATTTACAACTTAATTTGATGTTTGCGGTTTTACAAAATCGGAATCCATTATGGCGAGAAAAAGAAATACATATATATAACATTTTTTTCATATATAATTGCCCTTAACTAGTACAAAAAATACAATTATACAATGTTCGAAAAGCTAATGATACATGATTACACGACCGTGTCAGCGAGCGTTGTGTATGAATAGGAGGGCACATTGTGTACGGTTTCTGAAGCGCATCTATATAATACTAACATATACAGTTTAAAAAAATGAACCGTATCACGTCCAAAAAAAAAGGCACTGAAAATGGTGATTTCTACATGATTAAAATAACCGTATGTATATAATAACAGGGATTATATACACAGTGTGTACAATACATCCTTGTTTGATTTTGGCAGCCATATACGTTTTTTTATTTAGAACTGTGTATGTTTTGATTATTTTTTTAAAAGATTTATAATTGGCTAGCACTCATATTTGCTAGTCATTAAACATATAATATTACACACACTCAACAAACATATACAATTGACATCCATAATATGTATTATATATAAAATTCACATCTTTAACATTACATCAAGAGAACCTTTGAGAGTTACTCATTACTTATAAGGATTTTATGCTAGGTACTAAATTAAATCCTAAGAGTTATATTTTTATGCTAGCTAAATTACATTTATAAATGGTCAGTCATGATTTTTTGCGACCTAAGTTCTACTGCTCAACAAATACAAAAAGTTTTTGCTTGCAATATATTAGCAATCAAATTTGTTGTCACTACTACAAAAAAACACTTCATCGTCGGGTGAAATCGCAATCCGCAATTGAATTCCAAACCGATGGCGTTCAGTTCCAACACCATTGGTTGGAAATAATGGACATATGAGAATAATAGTTTTTCGGTCGTTAAATTAGCCGTTTAATATAGAAACCTCATCGGATCTACTTTGGTAATGAACTGATGGTGATCCTTCAATGCCATCTCTTATATGTTGTTCAACCGATGGCAGATGTCACTTACACAATCTGTTTTACTGCGTTGGCATTTGGCAGGTCTCTGATTATTTTAGGTACGCCATCTGTTACTAATTTTGAGCCGTTGGTAATTTATGTGAATATATATATATGAGGAGGGATCAAGTTACAACAAATTTGAGTTACAACAAAAGTTACAACAACTATTTTTTTCATTTTCAAAGTCCAAATCGTCGATCCAAACCGTTCATCATGATCTCTACAATAAAATGTGCTTGCAGATCAAATTTTACATTTTTTTGAATTTTTTTACTATTTATTAAGTATTTTACAAAAAATAGTCATATTCAGACCATTGAATTTTGTACCCATCTTAATAAATAGTAAAAAAATTCAAAAAAATGTAAAATTTGATCTGCAAGCACATTTTATTAGATAATCATGTTGAACAGTTTGGATCGATAATTTGGACTTTGAAAATGAAAAAAATAGTTGTTGTAACTTTGTTGTAACTTGATCCCTCCTCTATATATATATTTATTAGGGTCTAGCCTCCGTATATATATTATCCATCCATTCAAAATCTAATGATGTACTCAATGAAAATACCGTACCAAATGAAATCTGTCTTAAAGGTTTTTTTCTACTAAATATACCTTAGTTTAGACGCTTGTACATAATAAAAAAGGTCATAACTCAATAAGAGGTGAGAATTAAAGCAGCATACCATATGAAAGCATCATTCATGGAATCAAGATGTGACAAATAGACGCAACTAGCGCATTTATAGAACCTAGATGTGACAAAGTCGATGATTATTGCGATCGCTTTGTGAGGCACATAAATTTATTTCGTAAGTAGTGGAAGATTATTTCCACATTCAACAACTGTATTACTTAGACGTCATTTCATTTCTTGTTTAATTAGTACAAGTGAGAAATGATAGTTTTTTAATTAGGGATAGATACTTATGTTTGTTATATATTTTATGTTTTTGTTTTGGTATTAAGTGATGATGGATCCAGTAACTATTCCTATGTTGAAATTAATATATGAAGTATTTTTCTTTTTTGTACTCTTGAACTCTATATTATTTAACTTCCAGTTACAAATTAAGACTTGAGAGTAGGTCCGATGGGCATCGGACCTACTCTGCTTACGATGGGTTTAATCACTGTCTATTTGCTTTAAAAGTCGTGCGGAATAGTTTAAAATTCGTTCGTTTCTGTTTCAGTTTCCGTGCGCACATATCTTATATTAGATCGGACCGTCATCATCGTTGAACATAAAAGTTGGGCCGGTGGGCATCGGAACCTACTTCGTTCTCTTTAATTGAACGTCCGTGTAGAAATGCAAAGTGAGCTACACGGACTTTTAATTAAACGTCCGTGTAGAAAGGTATCGTACACGGACATTTAATTAAACGTCCGTGTAAAAAGCGAGGGAAAGTGAGGCGGGGAAAAGCCAACCTAGGCGAAAATTTTCGGAAAATTTGTTTTGAATTTTTGGGAGGGAGACTGGGAGCTAAAGGAGGGAAGTGCGAAAAAATTTATCCACCGATATGAGGGATAGAAGGGGCTTTCATAAACTCAAAGGTAACATAATATCTGTGGTTTTATCCGACCGTCTAATCATTATTATGCACAAATATTAAAGGATCTTGTGCATCATCTAGAACCAGATCTAAACAGAGATATTATGTTACCTCAGAGAGTGTGGAAAATCTACCCACCACCTCTTAAATGAAGACCTCAGGACCGTTCTTCGTTTATCGGACGGTCAACAAAGCTTGATATTTACTAATCAACATGTACATGTACAACAGTACATACGAAAATAATTCAAAAAATATATTTTTATTTTTTTAACATCTTATATGGCCAAATAATACTTATACATATTATTTTTATAAACTTTCATCATTGTATGTCCCTTCAAATTGTAAAAATATTTTTAGACCGTTCATTTTCAAGCAGAAAATCAACGGTCGATCTGCAATGAAATCATTCCATATCTGTTTTAAAATGATCAAGGGAGAACATTGAATGTAACCAACATAAAAGTTTGGAAAATTTATTATGTATAAGGTTTGATCCAGCACGAAGTGTTTGTGGCCATACGATATTTCAATCTTCAATGAACTAGATAGATGGGTAAATAAAAATAATTTTTGATCAAACTTTCACAGAAGACAATAAATGCAATGCTCTTTGATTTGAACGGTCCCGGTCAATCAACGGACTAACTATTTTTGTGCGTCTTCACAATCTCACAAGGCAAGAGTTTATGTTTCATGAAACATAAACTCTTGCCTTGTGAGATTGTGAAGACGCACAAAAATAGTTAGTCCGTTGATTGATCGGGACCGTTCAAATCAAAGATTACAGCCTTTAATCAAGTGCAGCAAATTTTGATGGAATTTTAACTTTATTTACCCATCCATCAAGCTGTATTATCTGAGATCTTTGAATTTTAACTTGTATTACCACAAAAATCACTCTAAAAAATACGTACATAACATAACGAGAGCAGCTTGGGTCCGATGCCCATCGGACTCAAAGCTAGTGAGTTCGATGACCGCCCGATCTGCTTTAAGATCAAGCCAGAACTTTCGCGTCTGCTTTAATTTACGTGCGCACGAATCTTGAAATAGATCGGACGGTCATAGAGCCCATCGAACTCACTTTGGGTCCGATGGGCATCGGACCCAAGCTGCTCTCGTACATAACATATTAAATCTTTTTCATCATCGTTGAACATAAAAGTAGGTCATCATCGTTGAGAAAAAGGTTTTATAATTCGTTCGTATTTGCTTACGATGGGTTTAATCACCGTCTATTTGCTTTAAAAGTCGTGCGGAATAGTTTAAAATTCGTTCGTTTCTGTTTCAGTTTCCGTGCGCACATATCTTATATTAGATCGGACCGTCATCATCGTTGAACATAAAAGTTGGTCCGGTGGGCATCGGAACCTACTCCGTTCTCTTTAATTGAACGTCCGTGTAGAAATGCAAAGCGAGCTACACGGACTTTTAATTAAACGTCCGTGTAGAAAGGTATCGTACACGGACATTTAATTAAACATCCGTGTAAAAAGGTTTTTAATTTGCAAATCCCGGAAATTATTCTATGTTAAAGTTTTTGTAATTATTTTGTAAACCCATAAATTATTCTTCATATCAGGTAAGTGTTAATTTATGTTTTCAAATCAGATTATTTAGACAGCATTAAGTATTTTACTTACAAGAAAAGACAATAAATATTAAAGGTTTTTAAGTAATAACCTTTGTAGTGTTTATATATTGTTATTTGCTGTTGTTTTGTACTGCTAATTCATATCTATAAAAGTATTTATTTAGATAGCATGAAGTATTTAACAAAAAAGAAACTGTGTAGAAAAAAAAATGTTGATTAAATAACAAAATATATTACATAAAAAAGGATCCTAATACATCATACCAAAAGAAGGGATCCTCATACATATACCACAAATTTAAAGAAAAACTACAAAATAACTACAAACAAACCAAAAAAAATAACTTAATTAAACTAGTTAGATGGTGGTGGCTGCCTTGGCCTTCTAAACCAGGGGCGCCTTGGTCTGGCTGGATTGCCCCTACTTATGTAGGGCTTTGGTGGTGGGTGCCCCCTTGGGCTTTGCCGTGGCACACTTGAGGGGGGCCATGGCCATGTCCTCTTCACGTAGGGAGGAGGCATTTCGAAGCCGGGAGGGACTGCGGGAACTTCGGCAGGGACTTCGGGAGGGTTTGAGGGGGGCCATGGCCATGGCACATTTGAGGGGGGCGGTGGCACGGCCATTTGAACATTCCAAATCTCAATCGGGGGTTTCTCAGATTATATAGAATTTTGAAGAGTCGTTTCGTCTTCTCTATAGAAATAATAGAAAGGCAACTTTCCGAATTCCGATGTGAAACTGTTCAAATTAAACAAAACTTAAATAAATAATCCATTTTTTATACCTTTGTCACGGACATTTAATTAAACATCCGTGTATAATTCTAAAATGACACGGACCCTCAATTAAACGGCCGTGTCGAAAGCTTGAGGCAAAGCTGAAGGGGAAATGGTACAAGGTAATCACACACGGATATTAAACTAAAAGTCCGTGTACAAAGGGTTTAGTGTTTAGATCTCTAGTATAGGTGAGCGACACGGTATATTAACTAAAAGTCCGTGTAGATAGGGTACAAGACGCGGTTGTTAAAATTAAAGTTCGTGTCGAAAAGGGTCTTTGTACATGGTTTTTTAACTAAAAGTCCGTGAATGTCTCTTTCCTCTGTACACGGATTTTAAATTAAAGTCCGTGTCGAAAATGGTCTTTCTACACGGATATTTCACTAAAAGTCCGTGTAGCTCTCCTTCCTTTCTACACGGTTTTTAAGTTAAACGTCCGTGTATAAGGTGTCCAACACGAATGAATTAAGTGAAATATCCGTGTAGAACTAGGGTTACAATACATATTACGCGCCTGCTCTTCCAATTTTTTCATAACTTAGCTCGCGCCTTCTTTTCCAAATTTTTTGAAACTTAGCTCGCGCCACATCGAGTCCTTCTTCCCCACCCCACCTCGATTTCGTCGCCTCTCCTGTCTAACCACCTCTCCGGTCCGACAACCTACCTCTTCTTTCTCGGGTAAACACTCAACACCTCCATTGCGAAGAAATTTTGGTATTTACTGCATGTATTTACTGTATTTACTTTGGTATTTACTGAAAAAGTTCTATTTTTTTTATAGAACCATGTCGATTGAGGATGAGCACGTAGATATGATGGACGAAGAAGGCGAGCACCAAGCTGCTGCCCAATCAGGTTCGGCAAAAAGGAAAAGAGGTCCGACAATGTGCACGACCACGTCCGAGGCAAAGCAACTGGACATCGAGTTCAGTAAAAATGGGTGTGCGAAGGGTGAAAGACGGGGACCATTTTCAAATTATGTGAGCAATTTGGCGAAGCAGAAGGCAGACATCTTGGTAGAGAGATGGGATCAGTTTTCGAAAGACCAAAAGAACGACTGGTGGAACATTGTGAAGGTGAAGTACCTAACCAGTTAATATCTTTTTTTTTAATTGTACATGAAATTACATGCAGTAATTTGAGTGTCAATGCAGGCTCAGTGGAACATCCCGGAGGTGGTAAAGGATAAGACCTTGAGGATAATGAATGAAGGTTGGAAGCAATTCAAAAGCACGCTGAGTACGGATTGGATGGATAAAGGTAAAAGCCCGGTAGGATACTATCCTTGGGTGACTCAAGATATCTGGGAGAAGTTTGTGGAGATGAAGAGCACGGACGAGTTCAAGGTATGTAAATTCAGCAAAATTTCCTTTTTTCCTTTATCGATTTGAATTATGTTCGTAAATCCTGTCCGAAATAGACACCCTGTTTCTTTTGTTGTTCCAATCATATATAAAGTTGAAATGGTGTTTATTTTGAATAACTGAATTAATATTAACTGAATTAATATTCAGTGGAGAAATGGTGTTCCACTCACAACTAGTAATTTTTTTGTTTGCTTTTTAATTGGTTTGTTTACTTTTTAATAAATGGAAAATAGTAGGCTAATTTTTTTACTTTGATGTGTGAAGAAAAAAAGGGAGGAGGGCAGGAGGATCGTTGCAATGAACAAGTATCCGCACAAGTTGGGGTCGGGAGGTTACCAGGGTAAGTCGAAAGAATGGGCGAAAATACTGGAGTTGAACAAAGACTCTGACTCACCCGTGGTTAGGATCAAAAATCCTAGGGCCCAAGATTGGACGTTGGCAAGGTCCGAGTTAACCGCTGACGGGAGGATAGTACTACATCCCACGTTGCAACCCGTGGCTCAGAGAATGGTAACTATGTGTAATTCAAGCGTGTTAAAAACTTTGTGTACATCACTAATTCTTTTGCTATAATTAATTTTTCTATTCACAGTTGGAGGTGGAGGAGGAGGTCAATTCCGGTGCCCGGTCGGTCGAAAGGCAAGATGACTCCTTGTCCATAGCGCTCGGGAATCCAGAACACCCTGGTCGAGTAAGGGGCGTAGGTGCCTACAGGGGCTGGAAGGACGTATTTAATGGACCAAAACCTCGAAGGAAATCTCGTGCGAAAGTGAACAAAGACGAGATAGTTGCGCAATTGCGCAAGGAGGTGAGCGCCGAGTACGACGCAAAGATGAAGGAGTTGGAATCAAGGTTGCGTGCCGAAATTACAGCTATAGCGCAGCCAGCCGAGCAAGCACCTCCCACCCCGACGGGAGTTCGGCGAAGTAGTCAGGCATCCGGGACGTTCGGATACGATTTGGATCATCTAAAGGTAATCACTACTTGTTCGTATTCTAAAGGCAATTACTACTTGTTGGACAATATTTCAATTTAAAAATAACTACTTGCACGAAAATGCAGGACGCCACAGAATGCGAACTCGTGCTGTGGCTCGGGAGTAAGCCTCTGATTGTTGCTAAGGGCATGGTACATCCAGCAGCCGACAAAGTGCAGAATGAGCAGCTACTTCCCGGCCATGCCGCCGTACAGATTGACAATGTCTTGAAGGGATGGGAGCACGTACCTCTTCCTGTCCCAATTGAGGGGAATGGCATGCTCTGTGTCGATGATGCCCGGCTGTCATTCGTACAATGGCCCAAGAGTCAGATTATTTTGGATCAGGTAATGCATAAATAGTCAAGTTATTTTGTTACATTCAAAGCACTTCCTTTTCAAATACTTGAAAATGTTAAAAAATTTCGATACAGACACGAGGAGATGATGGTAGTCGCACGGAGGGCGTGCTGTCACCGGTACGGAGGGACGAAGCAGAAGGTCCTTCCCAAACAGCAGAACCTGGCTCTCCTGCCGGACCAGCAGTTGCTGACCCTACTGCCGGACCAGCAGTTGCTGACCCTACTTCCGGACCAGCAGTTGCCGACCCTACTGCCGGACCAGCAGTTGCTGACCCTGATGCCCAACCAGCAGGCCATGACCCTCCTGCCCAAACAACAGAACCTGACCCTACTGCCGGAGCCGTAGTTGCTGACCCTACTGCCGGACCAGCAGGCCATGACCCTCCTGTCCAACCAGCAGGACCTCCACCTCGTCTGCTCACCGAGGAAGAATACAAGCTCCTTCCCGAAAAGGATTTGCGGGATCTCCACGACCGCTTGATGGCGGCACCCAAGGACATGAAGGATATCCTCATACATGTCCCTCCGGGGATATTTCTACACGATGGCTCGACTGTAATGCTGTCGTTCAACGACTTCAAGGACTTTCTACATGCCTCGGGGTCCGATAAATGGCTCGATGTGGGGCACATCACCATTTTCCTCATGTTAGTGACCAAAAATTGTTTATATCATGTGTATAGCACTGAAGAATATATTCTAATGTCATATGATAATTTTTCAGGAAGCTAATCAAAAGTGGTCAATGCAAGGGCAAACAAAAACTTGTGTGCTTTTCTGGACCCCAGCGTACTTAGTGCGACAACAGCAGAAACGGCTCCGAAGGAGTCTATACGGTACCTGTGTGGCGCGATGCTCCAAGCTACTAAGGCGAAGAAGAGATTTATTCTCTTGCCATACCACCAGAAGTACGTTACTTCTAACCTTGTGATTAAATATATAAATAATTGAAATCACACCATCAAGTCAAGCAAACACGTGTGTCACTATTATATATACCAAAATATCTGGGTATTGTATGCTAATATCCTATAATTCTTCTCCTCCCACAGAGGACACTGGTGTTTGATCATCATTGTGCCTTGCATGAATGCGGTTTACGTCGTGGATTCTGCATAGCCAGAAAGGATCGCATTTAGCAAGTGCAAAGCAATCTACCTGTATGTGCAAAAGTAAGCAATAATCTTTCACTATGTTTGATTTTTTTTTCCAATTATAATAAATTGTGGAATTGCTAATTAGAGTCACTCCATTTTGTAAGGGCTTTTGCTCATACATTAAACAAGGAGGATTGCGCAGCACGGACAAGAAATTGGGAAATAAGTTGATTTGGAGGTGGTGGCCGGTGAGCACGTTACAATTCTATAATTTCATATTTTGTTCAAAAAATTATTGTCATTCTAACATAAGCCGCTAAATGTAAATTGTAGGGCCCGCAACAGGAGGACCGTTGGGAATGCGGATATTACATGATGATTTCCATGTTTGACTTTGTCGAAAGAATGCAATTCACATTTCCAGATGTGGTATGTAATTCATATTAATTGTGCCTATATAATAGCAATTGATATTTTCATATTATGTTTACTTATAATTCTCATTTCATTGAATTAGCAATTGATATTTGCGATTGTCTTGCATCTACCTTTTCTTGTTACTAACTAATATCAAATTATAATTGTAGCAACCATCAAAGCAAATTGTGTACTCCAAGGAGCAGATTGACTATATAAGATGTAGCTGGGCAAGATGGTTTCTATCTGAATTTTGTAATGCTGAACATGGATTTGTATAACAATTTAGTGTATATATGAATTTAGCAAGCATAATTTAATGTCAAATTATCTGGAAAACTGGCTAGCAAAACAGAATGGTATATGAATTTTGTACGAAAACTGGCTAGCAAATTAAACTGGAGGCTAGCCCAGAAATGAAAAAAATCAAGAAAAAAAAATGGGACAATTCTACACGGATATTAAACGAAAGCCCGTGTAGAACGAGTTGAGTGAGCATAGATTATTTTATATTTGTCCGTGTATGATAGTTACGATACCTACACGGATATGAAATTATAAGTCCGTGACAAAAGAAAATGCTACACGGACGTTAAACAAAAGCCCGTGTAGATGAGTAGAGAGAGCCACACAGATGCTTTTATGTAGTCCATGTATGTTAGTTAAGAGAACGTCACGGATATGAAACTAAACGCCCGTGTAGACAAAGTAATTCCACACGGTTGTTAAACAAACGTCCGTACAGAACGAGTACAGATATTCTTTTATACATATATGATAGTTACGAAAGCTTCACGGATTTGAAATTAAATGTCCGTGTAGAAAACAGTAATTTAACACGGTTGTTTAACCAAAACCCGTGTACATCGTTTTCAGAGAGTTACACGGATTATTTTATATGTCTCCGTGTACGATAGTTATGACAGGACACGGATTCAAAATTAAACATCCGTGTAGATAGAGTAATTCGACACGGGTGTTTTTACCAAAGCCCGTGTAGAACGAGTTCGGAGATACAAGGATTATTTTATTTTTTATTGATTTGTTAAGAGAGGGACACGGATATGAAACTAAAAGTCCGTGTAGGTAAACTAACGTACACGAACGTTTAGTTGCAATGTCCGTGTTAAAGAGTAGTCGTACACGGTCGTTTACGTAATATGAAAGTGAACGTCCGTGTAGAGAGAGTAATTCGATACGGTTGTTTTGACCAAAGTCCGTGTAGAACGAGTTCGGAGATACAAGGATTATTTTATTTTTTATTGATTTGTTAAGAGAGGGACACGGATATGCAACTAAAAGTCCGTGTAAGTAACGTAACCTACACGGTCCTTTAGTTGCAATGTCCGTGAATAAAGAGTGGTCGTACACGGTCGTTTACGTAATATCCGTTTAGCTCGGTTATATGGAGAGCACCACAGTTTGGTGTATGGTCACGGCTGTTTATTTGGTAATCCGTGTAGAAAGCGTTAGATCTACACGGGTAAATATCCGTGTCGATAGAGGGTACCTATTATACACCCTCGACTCATACACGGCAGGAAATCCGTGTAGCTCCTCCGGTAATGTCCGTCTGCAATCTCTTTTTCTGTAGTAGTGAGCCCATCTTAGATCAAGATTTCGTCTCTCTAATCGTGGTGTGTAGATCAGAGAAGGAGGAGGAGTCGGTGCCACAGAAAACCATAATCTCCTATTCGGAGTGGGAGTCGCTGCCATTGAATCTTAAACCTTCCTCTAAAATATGGAAACTAGAAAAATAAAAAACCCTAGAACAACGATCAATAGCCTAATCGTGAAAAAAGGAAAGCAAGAATTGACCATTTACCTGTATCAGTGTCACAAGTGGGGAACGAGAGTGGAGGGCGGAGAGAAAAGAGAGATGAGCGGAGAGAAGAGAGACAGAGAGAAAGGGAGAGGAGAGAAAGAGGAATGGGCGGAAAAGAGAAGGGTCGGAGGAGAAGAGAGGGGTGGCGCGGAGAAGAGAGGGATCTAGCGCTTTTTTTTTTACCCCAAACTTTCAGCGACCGGTGTTTTCACCGGTCGCTGAACCGGTCGCTGAAACAATTGGTCACCAATAATTTTCGTAAATTTTTATTTTATTTTAAGAAAATAAGTTTCAGTGACCGGCGAAAACACCAGTCGTAAATACTCTTTTTTGTTGTAGTGCAAGAAGCCCTTCTTGTTGTTTTGTTGTATGGTCGTAGGAATAAGTCTTCCAAGACAGCAACATATGACCCTTGAGAAATCCTCTCCAAATTTTCTAATGGATTTCTCTTCTCTATTCTTTGATGGTGGAAGAAGAAGAGAAGGCACACAGAGCTGTATTTTTCTAAAGAGAAAAACATTTCTTAAGTTTCTGTATTTTTCTGTGTTATCTTGTGCCTTGGGGACCAATGCTTATATATACTAACCTATCTGGTTATCTGCTAACTTGAAAAAAGAATTTGTGCGACTGCATAAAAAACTGTGTCGGGAGACACAAAGTCTATGGTGTGCAAACTTAAGAAATTCATCTATGATTAAAGAAAGTATCTCAACAATGGTATTGCAAAATTTATAGTGAGATTATCTTGTTTGGTTTGAGATAAATTTATTGTGAATTGATATATCTTAAGTTCTGTGAGAGTAAGTTTGTCTTTCTATGTGGATATCATATTGCTTGCCAATATCAATATAAATATGTTGCAAGAAACTAAGAACTTTATGATAAAAAATTTAGAGATGGAAGATCTTAGTGATGCATCATTTATAATATGGAACAATGATAAACTAAAGTAAAGGTAAAGTAAAGGAAAGAGTACAGAATGGTGAATTGAAAATAGAACATGTAGGAACAGACTCTATGTTAGTAGATCCTCTTAATAAGGAATTGACACCGGCTAAGTTTGAAGAGCATGTTGCTCATATGGTGTAATCTCTATTGAGGATATTCAATTTTAGTGAGAGTCTGTTATTTGTAATTTAATGTTCTATTTTTTATTGTAATTTTGGATATGTAACTTGTGACATGTAACAAATGTTATATATATATTATGAAGTTTTGACATTCTGTTTCTCGTTTATGTTTGACCTCTAATTCAATTAATTTATGAAATTCAGTTTCAAGATTTAAGTAGGAGACCAAGTTAGAAATAGGCATGTGAAGATCACAATTGCATGTAATTTCTATGCTACGCATCCACATCATAATTCATGTCATTCAGCTGTATTAGTGATGTGATTATTGAGGGTTTAGTTGTCAATAAATGCGACGAATGCTGCTTTAGTCCTTTGCTGATATTGTTGATGGACCGAATTGGTTTGGGAATATATAAGGAAGACAGTAAAGAAATGTGCGCACATAAGGAACACAATGCATAATTAAGAAATTATAACATATTGCTCAAGTGAGAGATTGTTGGATTTATTGCCAACCTAATTGGATTTAAAGCCAACATTGAGCATATATGTAATCTAATTATGAATTGTTTACTGTCATATATGGTTGTCAATTAAAAGTGATCAAATAAGGTAATAGACAATCAATATATTCATTAGGATGTGGTTCATAAATGTGTAGAACAATTTAGGCAAAGATCAAATCATTGATGGACTGATTCTGAGATTTGCAATTTAGAAAACTGTCATTTAAGAGGATTGTGTCGGCCACACGGATATCAATGCGTCCGCATAGATTTTGATGTGACAGCACGGTTTTTGATGCAGTCGCACGAATTCCTTTTTCAAGTTGGCAGATAACCATATAGGTTACTATATATAAGGATTGGTCCGCAAGGCACAAGATAACACAGAAACTTAAAAAAAAAATTTCTCTTTAGAAAAATACAGCTATGTATGTCTTCTCTTCTTCTTCCACCATCAAATAATAGAAAAGAGAAATCTATTAGGTAATTTGGAGATGATTTCTCAAGGGCCATATCTTGCTGTCTTGGAAGACTTATTCCTACGATCATACGACAAAAAAACAAGAAGGGCTTCTTGCCATTAGAGTCTAGTCTCGCGCTCATGGAGACGGTTGGCGATCTCTCAAAGGATCGAGTTATTCCATGGAAACATCCATGAAATCAGGTATTATGTTCCGCACTTAAGATTTATGTTTTATAGGTCGGCTTTGGCATAGGACGGTCCTTAGGTTAAGGTGGAGAACTGTTTTTCCTTCCCCGGATTGTAAGTGTTTGACCCCTAGATGAGATGTAATTGTTTGATCTCTAGACAAGGCGTAATTGTTTGGCCTTTATAATTCCCCAATACAGATATGTGAAATTATCTCGAACGATTCAACTTAATTAAACAAATGAAGTTACTAGACCTCGAGATCTGATATTTTTGTAGTATGAGCAGCTGAGTGCAGATATGTAATATGAACTCGAACAAATCAACTTAATTAAACAAATGAAGTTAGTAGACCTGGAGATCTGATATTTTTGTATATATGTAGTATGAGCAAGTGAGTGCAGATCATGTGATATGAACTCGAACGAATAACTTAATTAAACAAATGAAGTTAGTAGACCCCGAAATCTGATATTTTTGTACGTAGTATGAGCAGCTGAGTGCAGATCATGTGATATGAACTCAAACGAATCAACTTAATTAAACAAATGAAGTTAGTAGACCTCGAGAACAGCCGTTGAGTTTGACGAGTGAATTAATTATAAATAAGCAGCGGACAGTGCGCCGGGAAGTGTCAAGTGTGAGTGTGCATAGATATCACAAACTAATCACACATACTTTGAGACAATTTGAATATTCATTCTTAAATGAGAACATGGTGTCACATGCAGCGAGATGATATGTTTCTATTATTATCACATATATATGAAACACTTAGCCCGAAATATTTATTCTAGTTTCGTTGACCCTAAAAATAAGGTGTTAGTCTCGCTGCAATGTCAAAAGTCAACAAGTCAACTAACTTTAATTCACAATCACTGTATATATAGGAAAAATTGAATAAACTGAAATGTGTGTGTATATATATATATAATTAATTTTTATAATATATTCCACTCGTATGCTCTTCTATTTGGAAATATAATTTAAATATATTAAAAATTAAAATTGTACAAGTATCCAGAATTTTGAACCAAAAAATTTAATTGCTCATTTATTATAAATTCATTAATAATTCACTGTTAAGATTTTTAATTGTTTGATGGGAGGCTAAATGTCTTTCAAATCGACCAAATATAATGTACACCATGTCTAAACAATTGAGATAGTCATTTCTAAGATTATCAACAATTCACAAAATAGTTCTTATTTTCGTAATAGTGAGTTCTAAGCCATCGACCATTTTATCATATACTGCAAATTCTGTGTATATATTGTTGCTTTCTGAAACTTATAGAATATATCTTCAAGTGAGCTTGATGTATCCTTAAGGTTATAGCCCATAACTCACCATTAATTAGGACGTATTACACATATTATCTTATAATTTATAAGCTTAATAAGATATTACATTTTTCTTGTGCCCGTTGTTGACAACTCGTGAGTAGAGGTGCTACTTTTACCCGATTACCAGGTCCCGATTTGGAACCGAACTGGAACCAATCCGGATCCAATTAATTTGGATAGGATATGATTTAAAAAATATAACCAGTTAAATTATGGGTAAGGTTACAAAATTAATACTTTAATATCCGATCTGGATCCGAACCGGAACCGATATTGTAATGGATAGGATATGGGATTGATTTAATTATCCGACCCATAACCGAACCCGACCCGATACCCATATAAATACCCGATACAATGCTAATACAATTTTTTATAATTAATTAATATAGAAACATAGATTAATAACTATGGAAAGACAACCATCTTTACTATTTTTTAAGAAACAAATCATAATACCATATCATACATTAATAATTAATTCCTCCATTTGTTACAGCAATTGAAAAAATAATAATTGGGATAATTTACTTGTAAATGTTGAATCGATAGGATAGTATTTTTTTAAATCTAGATAGATTACAAATTAATTTAGGGTTGTTATTTTTATGTTGTTATGTAGCATTAACAAGAACAATAGTATAATTTTTATTTTGAGTAGCTTTTAATTTATATTATAAAAATATATTATGTGAGATGTTTAAAAATTATAATTATATTTAATAGTAAACGGTTTCTTAAATACTTGTGAGTTGTGACATGTACCCACTCCGGATTTAGACTGGACCCGTCCTGGATCCGGACCGAATCTGATAATTCACAAACAAGTTATGGGTACCTACTACCTGAAACCGAAATACTGGACCCAAATATCTACTTTTAGATGCGGTATCCGGATCCATACCCGGATCCGATCCGGTTTGAAACTAATAAGTATATGGATTGAAATTCGGACCCGAACACTTTTAGGGTACGGGTCCAAATATAATAGTATTCGCACCCATCTCGAGCAACCTGGATCAGAGTCAAAATAATGATGAATTACGTAGGGTTTTGGCTTAAGTTTTGCATATTTTCTCACACTTATGTTTAATTTATTAGAGAAAAAGGCTATTGTCACCCTTCTTTATGTTTTATTGCAGAAAACAGGTTTTGGGACTATTTTACACCAAATGGAGCAAGAATCGGGTCAATCGGATCAGCGACGCTTATCGACGAAGTCTTTGTTATGGCCCGTATTGCCTAATACGGACCAAGCCTAACACAGACCAGGAGATAGTGTGATACGCATTAAAACCCTCAGCGACAAGGTCTCAATACATACCGTATCACTTGATACGGACCGTAACCGAAGGCGTCTCTTGGGGATTAACTACCGACAAAAATGTACCCATATCAGTTCCTTAGCCCCTACTCAACCACCAGACGTCCCTCCACTCCTATATAAGGCCCCTGGGTAGAAGAAGAAAGCATCTTTGTAATTAGGGTTAGATTTGATTAAAGAGAGAAGAGATGAGTGATTGTAACCATGCCGTTCCGCGGCTAAGTTCCTTTTCTTAGGGCTAGGCAGTAAACCTTGTTACTCTTGATGTTTTGATATATATATTTTCTGTTGATTATGATTTCTTGTTGTTTAATCGAAATGCTTTTGTGATTTACTATCTCTTCATCTAACTTCGATGATCTAGTTTTATCCCGTAGGGTAGTGACAGTGCTTTAATGGTAAGAGAAACTATTTGTACGAATTAGCCTCGTTGAGATCTATTAGGTTTATGTGAAGAAAACTTTAGCGGGGAAATCATAAACCAGAACAACAAAACGCGAACCAAGTTTCATCATTTGCGTAAGGAAAATGGCAGTGATCTGTGTAGTAACTTGTGTATTTAAGAGATCAGTCATTTGCGTAAGATAACTCGCAGTGTCCTATGTAGAATCTCGATGAAAGATCTGTCATTCTTGCGTAATATAACTCGCAGTGACCTATGTGGTGTCTTTCATAAAAACAACAACAGAAAATCAGACCCGACAAGAATATATTATAAAAGCGGATTGAGTAGCAATGGTGTGCCGAAACCCTAGGAATTCTCATCTCTATCTTTATTTTAATTACTTTTAATTGTTTCCTAATTTACATTGATCACAACAACAAACTCTCAATTTTCAGATTTCGTCTAGCCTTTCGAAAGATTGTGATTCGATCGTTCAAAACTCTAAACTAATATTCCCTATGGATCGACCTTGAATATACTAGTCGATAGGATTGTGCGCTTGCAGTCCGAACCGATAGCATTTCTAAGTTTATAAATATTAAAAGAAACATCGCTCGCTTTTGAGTAATCAAGCTTTTTGGCGCCGTTGCCGGGGAATAACGGTTCATTGTGCAAGGCCTCACGAGACGCCATTGCTTTGACCATTGAATCCAATTAATTAGAGATGCCTAGACTCTTTATTTTCTGCATTTTTATTTTTCCTTTATTTTCAATTTCGATTTTATTTTTATTTTCTTTTTCTTTTTCAGTTTTTAGTTTAATTTTCAAATTTTCCTTTCTTTTTAGGATACTGCATGCTGGCCGAATCATCCGTACGGAGATCCCTAATGATTACAAGTAGGAGAGGACAATTCGCTTCCACATCACCGA
Organism: Carex littledalei; assembly: GCA_011114355.1. NCBI lineage: Eukaryota > Viridiplantae > Streptophyta > Magnoliopsida > Poales > Cyperaceae > Carex > Carex littledalei. The sequence continues at coordinate 9,956 of CM022091.1, read as the reverse complement.
TAAGGACCAATCATAGTCCTTTCTCGAGTAATTCTGAAAGCGAAGAAGACTTAGATTCGATCAACATGAATATTCCACCGAACGAACCGATTCCGCCTTTCAACAATAGGAGACAAGAAGACAATGGTGATAATGAAGTTCACAATGTAGCAAGACCCAAAATTCTACGAGACTATTGCGTACCGCGCGCGAATGATTCTAATTCAAGCATAAACCCACCAACTGTCACGAACCGTAATTTTGAGATCAAACCTGCTCTCATAAATATGGTTTCGCAACAGCAATTTGGAGGATTTCCAAATAAAGATCCACATCTTCACTTGTCAATCTTTCTTGGGATATGCGAGAGGATAAAGATCAATGGAGTTACCGACGAAGCAATCAGGCTAAGTCTATTTCAATTCTCATTAAAAGATAAAGCAAGAGCATGGTTGTTTTCCTTACCGGCCAATTCCATCCAAACTTAGGACTAATTGTTTAATGTGTTTATTGCAAAATATTTTCCACCATCTAAAACTTCAAGATTTAGAAATGTAATTACTAATTTTGAACAAAGGGATGGTGAAACATTATGTGAAGCGTAGGATAGATACAAGGATATGTTAAGGTGTTGTCCACACCATGGTCTAGAAAGATGGCTGATATTGTCCAAACTTTTTATAATGGTCTAAACCCTACCGATAGGCTGTCTATTGATGCTTCCGCAGGAGGAGTAATCATGAACAAGGAACCTGACGAGGCTTACAACCTAATTGAAGAGATTGCAATCAACCAACACTACTGGATCCCTGAGCGAAAGAAGCAAACTCCAACACCTGGCATGCACCGAATAAATGATATATCCATGCTAAGCGCAAAAATCGATGCTTTGCAACTGGAACTCAACAAGCAAACCAAGCAGCGAACGGTAGCAGAGTCAATGCCGCAACAGCATGTGGCTATTGTGGAGGAGCGCATGAGATGACCGAATGCATGAATGTGACGGAAACTGAGGAAGAAATAGAGCAAGCAAACATCATCGACAAAAGCTTTCGACCTCAGCCCGCCTACAATTCATACCATCTGAAAAACCGAAACCATCCAAATCTCTCATATGCAAACAATCAAAGGCCTGCTGCACCTCAACAGAACTATCAACGACAACCCAATTATCAACCAAGATACAACAATCCTCAACCAAATTACAAACCAAGGCAGTACAACCAACCACAGTAACCTGACATTACATCACTAATGGAGAGATTCCTAGAGAAGCAAGACAAGGCTAACACCGAAATCACGCAAAAGATCGAATCCTTAACAAACTGCAACAAAGACTTAGAAGACCATGTCTCTAAGATGGCAAAAGAACTCTCGAGTATCACGCAAGGAAAAGGGAAATTTCCCGGCCAATAGGAAGAAAATTCGAGAGAGACTTGCAAAAGCATAACATTTAGGAGCGGTACAGCTTATCAGGGACCTCCCATGCCCGATCCAACTTTCGATGAGATCCATGCAGAGCCATCGCATTTCAAAGAATACGAGCCGCAACCATTGGAGCCGCCCGTATTAGAAACGTAGGCAGACCCTATTGAGGAGCAGAATGACACTGTAGGTGGAGACGAACGACAAACCGAACCTGAATATATTGCACCACCACCCTACAAGCCACATTTGCCATTCCCTCCAAGGCCAACCAAGCATAAGATGGAGCCGTAATTCGCGAGATTCATGGAGACACTCAAGCAACTACAAGTCACAATCCCCTTCACTGAGGCAGTTGCAAGCATACCCTCGTATGCTAAATTTCTAAAGGAGATTCTTTCAAATCGTAGTAGACTCCAAGAACTCTTAACAATTCCGCTCAATCTGGAATGTAGTGCGCTCGTGCAAAGCAAATTACCAACAAAGTTGAAAGTTCCGGGAAGCTTCTCGATACCATGCACCATTGGCACAACAGATTTTAAGAGAGCTTTATGTGATTTGGGGGCAAGTGTGAGTTTAATGCCGAAGGCAGTATTTGATAAATTGGATTGTGGAGACCTATCGCCAACGCGAATGGCATTACAACTGGCTGATCGGTCAATTTGATATCCAATGCGAATGGCATTACAACGCGAATGGCAACCAAGCGAGAGTGATCAACCGATCGATGATTCCTTCGCTGATGAACATCTCTACTTTGTGGGGACAAGTAAATGGCCATGGTACGCAGATATGGCCAACTACATTGCGTGCGGGGTCATCCCATCCGACTTGACATTTCAACAAAGGAAGATATTCCTAGCAAACGCCAAACATTTCTACTGGGATGATTCTTATCTCTACCGCCTTTGTGTAGACGGAATACACAGAAGATGTGTCACACACGAAGAATCGAAAGCCATCCTCAATGACTGCCACTCCTCGCCATACGGTGGCCATGCATCATTCCAAAAAACAGCATTAAAGATCCTTCAAGCAGGTTTTTATTGGCCTGACATCTTCAGAGACGTTAAGGATTATGTTTCCCGATGTGACGTATGTCAACGGATGGAAAACATATCTAAACACGATGAGATGCCACAAAATTCAATCATGGAAGTAGAGATTTTTGATGTTTGGGAGATTGATTTCATGGGACCATTCCCAAGCTCAAGTAACAACAAGTATATCCTCGTAGTGGTTGACTATGTCTCAAAATGGGTGGAAGCAATTCCAGCGCCCTCAGCAGATGCAAATGTAGTCAAGCGACTGTTCTAGAAGATCATATTTCCAAGGTTTGGCATCCCTCGGGTAGTGATAAGTGATGGAGGATCACATTTCATCAACAATCAATTTAACAATCTTCTGAAGAAATATGGCGTCACACACAAGGTGGCAACTCCTTACCATCCACAAACCAGTGGGAAAGTAGAAATTTCAAACAGAGAAATCAAGAACATCTTGCAAAAGACGGTGTCTTGGTCCAGGAAAAATTTGGCACTCAAACTAGACGAAGCACTTTGGGCCTATAGAACCTCGTTCAAAACTCCGATCGAACGGACACCCTACAAGCTGATCTACGGAAAGGCATATCATCTACCGGTGGAATTAGAACACAAGGCATATTGCGCAATCAAAACGTTCAATTATGACCTTCAGGATGCAGGCAAAAAGAGGTTACTAGATTTGAATGCACTAGATGAACTGAGGCTCCATGCATACGACAATGCAAAGATGTATAAAGAACGGGCGAAATTCTACAATGACAAAAAGATCAAGAAAAGGGAGTTCAAGGAAGGAGACATGGTGCTTCTCTTCAACTCACGACTTAAAACTCTTCCCCGAAAAATTGAGATCCAGATGGACAGGACCATACAAGGTCACTCACGTGTACCCTTATGGGGTAGTCCAAATCTGGAGTGAAGAAACCGGGTATTTCAAGGTGAATGGCTAGAGGTTGAAGCACTACATCGCAAGAACAAATAATGAGCATAAAGAGACATATTCCTTCGGAATCATCCTGATAGGTCCATATACCAATGGCCCTTAAAAAGCCCAGGCCTGGCCCAATAGAGCACTCCCAGATTTAAATACATAAAAGGCCGGCCCAAAATAGAACGAAACAGAATAGGCCCCTCCCCCTACAAAAATAGCCCGGGACTCGGACCCCCTCCCGGGGCCAGCCTGAGGCCAAGAACAGCCCGGGATTCGGACCCCCTCCCGGGGCCAGCCCGAGGTTAAAAGCGGCCCGGGATTCGGACCCCCTCCCGGGGCCAGCCCGAGGTTAAGAACAACCCGGGATCCGGACCCCCTCCCGGGGCCAGCCCGAGGTTAAAAGCCCGAGACTCGGACCCCACCCCAGGGGTCAGCTCGGAATCAAATGAAACGAGGCTCAAAGCCTAAACATGCCGAACAGCCAGAAGAGGCCGACGTACGGCCTCGCTGATTCGGCTTGTGACAGATTATGCGGATATTATCGCCTATTATGCGGACGCCTCCAAACAGTCATGAGGGCCCCCGTCATTAATGATGACAAGACCTCGCTACAGTAAAGGCGACCCCTATTTAAGGCAGAGAAATCCCCAGAGAAAGGGACCGCATTTTTGATCACAACCAGAGGAGGTATTAAAAAGGGTTAGAGCGTTAATACCCCTCTGACACCCCGCGTGTCCACCCTCTCGGCCCGATTTGCTCGAACCGGGACGAGTTACACTTTCGGCAGCCAGCCTCCGCACGGCCTGCTTCCCAGAAACAGGACGTGCACGCACCTTGCTGGACCGAGTCCAAGTACGGCCCGACCCTCTTGGGAAGGGACGTATCACAGCCGAATAAAGGATGAGAACAAAAAGTCAAGCTAATGACTTTAAACAAGCGCTTCTTGGGAGGCAACCCAAGGCCACTTTTTGCTTTCTTTTTCGTATAAAAACACAAAAATAAAAAAATAGTTAATTTAATCCTAAACTATTATACTAATCACAGGGTTACTAATCTTACCTGCAGAAGAGATGCTGGAAGATTTTGGTCGAAAAATTCGAAGCCCGTCACGAAGTTTTACTCTCTATTACGGCCTGTATCAGCCCAATACGGGGTAATACTCTAATACGGACCTGTCTTGGACTTGGCACAGAAAACATAGGATTTGGATAAAAACCGCACAGTGGTTACGGACCGTATTCACTGAGCAGAAATAACCGATTCTCTATTTTCTGGCACTCCAAGAAAGAAATTCGAACTATAACCGAATTTAACCTCCCATTATCACCACTTCCTGCTCCTTCATCACATCCTTTCACTGCCATATAAACCCTCCATCTACTTCCCTTTTTCAAGCACCATTTCATAAAATTTTCAGAAAAAAAATTTGCACCCTGTTCACAAAATCCCTCCAAGTCAGGCCCATATTAGCCTCGTATCAAGTTAATATGGACCGTAACAAAGCCCGAAAACCCAAGAAAAATGACGCACAACAGCCCTCGAACCTCCAACTCTCAATCCGATGATGAAAACACCTTCCTGACAGCCATGGAAATCAAGTTCCGCAATCAACAAGAATTCGACAGTGCTCGAACCATGCTTGATCGTACCATCGCGAATAATAAAGCGTGTGTATTAACACCATGAAGGTCCTTGGCTACTATGATTATGTACGAGTATCCCTTAATAATATCAATTTATGGAATTTAACGGACTGACTGCGAGCCACAAGAGTCTATGAGAGGCCATCTATCGAATTTCTATCAACCTTGCAATGGGATGGTGACATGATCAAGTACCAATTATTCAACCGCCCCTTTGCAGTAACAATAGAGGAATTTTGCAAGGCGCTGTCAATTCCCACTAACGGCGAAACCGAATTGGGCACAAGGGACAAACACATGAAGTACTGGGAAACGATTGTCATGGATGAGCGCAAAGTCTACCGCAAAGACTCACACCTCATCTCATCTATCGAATTAAGGTATATCCATATAATTTTGTCCAATTCTATTTTTCCCACATGAGAAGATATCACAGAGGTTAAAGAAAGGGACATTTACATCATGCGATGCATGAGAAGCCACAAGCATCAACCACACATTGGCTATCACATCTTGCACCACCTCAAATAGGTGGCCGACGACAAGAAAAACAATCATGTGGTTTCCGTTGGTTGTTATGCAACCCTTCTTGCGCATCATCACAACATGAAACTCATCGGCGAAAACGAAGTATTCGGATCCAACCGCCTCAACATGAACTATCTCGTAAACAACGATCATGTGCAAGCGGTATTCAATGCACATACGGGTGATATAAAGTACACACTCAAGATAGGCGAGGGAATGACCCTTCATATCAGAACGGACAAGGGCTCATCCCAGTTTGGTTATGAATCTGAACATGGAGATGACGCACGAAACGATGAGGAAGAACCAATAGAGGAAGAACCAATCGAGGAGGAACCAACCGAGGAAGAACCAACCCGAAGAACCCATGGAGGAGACACACAACACATCACACCACTCATCTCGCCACCATCATGACATGGCTTTCGTACGCCACCTTATTCCTCCACCCGACAACACCAACGAAGCAAACTCCATGCCCGCACCTACCGGCTGGGACCAAGAAACCACCATATCGCAACCTCGAGAACCCGGCCTAACCGCACGTTACGCCAACAATACCCTCGAAAATTTGAAGAAATGCACCCGCTACTTGGAGGAATATTTGGACAAGGTCAACAAAGCACACGAAATTTTTTATGAATATTGCCTTTCCAAGGGAATCCCATTCACACCACCGATTCCATTCACCCCGCCGCCACCCCTTCACCACGAGTAATCTGTGAGATCTTTCTTATCCCTCTCTCAATAGTTTATTTTCTTGCATTGAGGACAATGCAAAATTTTGGCATGGGGGTAAGGGTAAGAAACTAGTTTAGGATTGCGTTGTATCTAGGATCATGGCATGTAGGACCCTTATTTTAATCTTTTCGCTAGCAGTTTTACTTAATCGGGACTACTTCTCAAGGCTTAACCAAGAGAAGTGGGATGAACGATTGAGGTTTTTATCTAGCGTGCATATAGGCATTTGCATTGATAGGAGCATATAGCTTAGGAGTAGTTTGCATGTAGGTTAATCAAATAGGGAATTGTTTTGAATTGAGTTAGGCTAGGGTTTAGACAATTGGCCATGATACCAAAAATTCAGAATTTTTATAAATAATTAGTGATCTCAAAGTGAACAATTAATTGCTAACCATGAATGTTGACCAAAAACCGCAAACCTTAGAATTTTTATTGTTGAGTAATTTATTTTTGCAAAGTCTTTTAAGTTTGATAGTGTTTTAGAATACCCATTTATTATAGATAGACCCCTAGCGAAACTATGCAATAATTCCTTGTATGAATGAATACTTGGAATTGTGTGTAATCATGGTGCTTGTGACACAAAAATATTTAATTTTTCAGAAAAATACAAAAAAAATACAAAAAAATCAGAAATGAGAAAAATCCAAAAAAAATAGAATAAAAGATGGAGGATAAAAAAAGAGTACGGGTGCCTACACAAGACTGGTTACCAATAGGCTCGATAAAACCTCCCAAATTTTAAATTTTGTACATATTTAATTTTTTGAAAAAAGTCACAAGTACCAACACACCTAGTTGTCATACTTTGCTCCAATCAATTGGAAAGGAAAATCAAAATTTATATCATTAGAATTCCTATTGATTAGAAGGGATCCATTTATAATCAAAGGAGAAATTAATACTCTCAAATTTAAGGATATTTGTGAAATAAATTGTTCGATAATAATTTTCCTAAGGAATGCACAATGAGGTCAATCATGGGGTGAAGAAATTGTTCAAGGGAGAGGTCATGAACATTTTAGAGTTCTAAATTTTTTATGTCATGCCAATTGTACCAAACCCGAGTCCTAATTTGATTTTAAGCAAGTCCTTGAGATTGTTGGTTTAACCTAGACCGGACCTTTGACCAGCTGGGATGTCGTTGCTTGAGGACAAGCAACAATTCAAGTTGGGAGGCATGATCAGAGTCAAAATAATGATGAATTACGTAGGGTTTTGGCTTAGATTTTGCATATTTTCTCACACTTATGTTTAATTAGAGAAAAAGGCTACTATCACCCTTCTTTATGTTTTATTACAGAAAACAAGTTTTGGGACTATTTTACACCAAATGAAGCAAGAATCGGGTCAATCGGATCAACGAAGCTTATCGATGAGTCTCTGTTACGATTCGTATTGCCTAATACGGACCAAGCCTAATACAGACTAGGAGATAGTGTGATACGCATTAAAACCCTCAGCGACAAGGTCTCAATACGGACCGTATCACCTGATACGGACCGTAACCGAAGGCGCCTCTTGGGGATTAACTGCCGACAGCTGTATCCAGATCAGTTCCTTAGCCCCTACTCAACCACCAGACGTCCCTCCACTCCTATATAAGGCCCCTGGGCAGAAGAAGAACTCATCTTTGTAATTAGGGTTAGATTTGATTAAAGAGAGAAGAGATGAGTGATTGTAACCATGCCGTTCCGCGGCTAAGTTCCTTTCTTAGGGCTAGGCAGTAAACCTTGTTACTCTTGATGTTTTGATATATATATTTTCTGTTGATTATGATTTCTTGTTGTTTAATCGAAATGCTTTTGTGATTTATTATCTCTTCATCTAACTTCGATGATCTAGTTTAATCCGTTAGGGTAGTGACAGTGCTTTAATGGTAAGAGAAACTATTTGTACGAATTAGCCTCGTTGAGATCTATTAGGTTTATGTGAAGAAAACCTTAGCGGAGAAACCATAAACCAGAACAACAAAATGCGAACCAAGTTCCATCATTTGCGTAAGGAAAATCGCAGTGATATGTGTAGTAACTTGTGTATTTAAGAGATCAGTCATTTGTGTAAGGAAACTCGCAGTGTCCTATGTAGAATCTCGATGAAAGATCTGTCATTCTTGCGTAACATAACTCGCAGTGACTTATGTGGTGTCTTTCATAAAAACAACAACAGGAAATCAGACCCAACAAGAATATATTATCAAAGCGGATTGAGTAGCAATGGTGTGCCGAAACCCTAGGAATTCTCATCTCTATCTTTATTTTAATTACTTTTAATTGCTTCCTAATTTACATTAATCACAACAACAAACTCTCAATTTTCAGATTTCGTCTAGCCTTTCGAAAGATTGTGATTCGATCGCTCAAAACTCTGAACTAATATTTCTTGTGGATCGATCTCGAATATACTACTCGATAGGATTGTGCGCTTGCAGTCCGAACCGATAGCATTTCCGAGTTTATAAATATTAAAAAATATTGCTCTCTTTTGAGTGATCAGTACGGTATTTTCTTTGAGTACATATAAAAATAATAAATACTAAAGCAGTATTTATTATCTGTTTTTGAAACATAAATTAGCTATTTTATTTGATTTTGTAAATTTAGTAATAAGGTTAATAGGAACAATTAACTTGCACAGAATTTCTTCTTTTATTTTTACTATTTTGTCCTTTTATCAAATTATTTGTTTAATTTCTGATGTAAATAACTAATATTTATTCTTTTAACAATTAACTTATTTCTTGTATTTTGACACTTGTTATTTTCAGGTATTGCATGACAATAATTTCTCCAAATGACAAAAAGATAATGACATTGCTTTCCTAGGCACAAATATGATTAGCGCCACATCTATACAATATGACACCGCAAAAATATAATTTTCTAACGTACTTGGCTGATGCCTTGCTAAAGTTTCAAGATAAGAAACTTGTATTTGCACCATGCCGCCAAGGGTAAGATGTTAATTATACTCTTGTAATTTATTGTCTGTTTTTAACAAGTTTTTATTGATTTATTATTTTATTACTTAAATTGTAAAGGACATTGGGTGCTTCTCGTTATTTAGCCAAGTTAAACTGCTGTCCAGGTGCTGGACTCGAAGCCAAATGATGACTAGAATTTAGCAATCATTCCACACCTTAGTAGGTAAGCAAAATACATATAACTTAAAACATACAACAACAATCTGGCATACGTCTAGCTAGGTACCATGCTGACCTTTATTAATTCCAAGGCTTATCAATCATACGTAGACAAGGGGGGAAACACAAGCATGGAAAAGGATCCTGAATATTAAAAATTTTACAGTATAAAAATATTTTAATTGAGTTTTTCATTATAACTTATTTTAAGTTCCAATTGCACTACTAATTATATTTTGTTTAAAATAATACACACTTAAGTGCCCTAGACAAGACAACAGTTGGGAATGCGGCTATTTTGTAATGAAGAGCATGGAGATGATCATCAGATGTTTTTCACATTCTTTTCCAAAGGTTTGTCAATCACATGTGTTTGATCTATCATGCATGTTTTCCGATTTATTTCTTATATATGTTATTAATATGTTCGGGGTTCATTCATGCAGTGTCGTATGACCACTAAAGTGTACAAGGAAACAGATCTACATGAGATCCGTACCAAATTTTGTAAGTACTTGAAA
>CM022090.1:14443034-14605534 GCA_011114355.1 Carex littledalei | reverse complement strand
AGACAGAGAAAATATTCCAATATTTTTCTAGGTGTAAATAAATTAGAATGTATGCATCTCCAGCTCTATACGTTAGACATTATTAATTACCAAGTTAATTTTTTCTAGCATGGCACGCAATATTTCTCCTTTGCATTGTTGCATCCTCGTTCTTGGATGTTTGCTTTATTCTCATTCTTCACAAGCCCTTGAGGAAAGCATTGTTGTTGGACAAGTATCCTCTTCATTACTGTAAAAGATTCCCTTCACTTTACGGTTTGAGAATAACTCTCAGCCGCTTTGAGATTCGGGCTAGCAAAGTTAGAAGTATTAATGGGCTTTGAAATTTGTGCCAAGTTAAAATAAATGGTCCAGATCCAGTAATTGTAAAAGATTCCCTATTACAGTACCAGGGATGATGTGAATTCCATGTTTTTGATGTCTGATATCTCTTGTCTAGCTCTGTTTTCTCTTCTCCAATAGGTACATTACAGTCTTGCATAATCTCTCCGTTGATGCGAACTTCATTTTTTGTTGTTGTTGTTGTTGTTAAAAAAAATAGCTTAAATAAATAGTAGCTATTGCACGGTTCAATTAATTTCTTTTGTTACTACAATAGTGATTTCTTTTAGATTGATAATCTGATGTGATAATTGTTGGGATGTACCACAGTTTCTAAATTAGCAAATTTGTTTTAAAAGAAAACATTTTTTTAATGACACGCTAGCTAATTAATTAGTTCAAATATTTTCTTTCCTTATATGTAGCACTCTCACTCTCTTAATTGCAATTCATAATTAATATTTGGGATGGAGTGATTTGGAAATTATGAATCCCTTAATTGCTAAACTAAGTGACGTGGCTAATTTTAATTTCTAAATGTTTTCTAAGATAGAGATGCTCTTAATATTCCTTTCGTTCTGTGTGTGGTACCTTTTCCTTTTGATTTTGTTTTCTCTTTTGTAAATTTGAAGCTTCATTTAATTATTCATAAGACGTGTAAAGGATAATTGCAAGACAAGGAAATGGTGAAATGCTCTTGCTTTTCGAAATGTGGATATCCATATGTTTTATTCTTTACTTCTTCTTTCCTCTTTGATGATATGGAAATTCTTTGCTTGAAAGACTAGCTATGTACTCTTTCCACTTTTAAACCCCTTAACAAACCAGAAATTTTAAATTTACCATTCATTAAAAAAAAGAAACCAATTCACCACGAATTCCAAAATTCACCATGGATGCAACTTCATGTTGTGTCCAAAAATTCGGGTGGGCCCCACATTTTTTTTGGCTACTCAAGTTGGTTAAAAAAGAAGAAGTTTTTGGATGCAAGACTCAACGTGAAGTTGCGTCCATGCTAAATTTCAAATTCCCAAAAAATCATGGTTTTTTTATTTATCATTTTTTTAATTAATGGTGAAAATAAAAGTTTCGGCTTAAGAAACAATTAGATTTCTTTTCCTTTACTTTATCATTTGTCTCTCTCTCCCTTTTTTTTCCTCTTCCAAACAGGTTATAAGAGGAAGATAGGTATATTATATAGGGGTATCTTTCTTTTACTTTTAAAAGAGAGGTCTATTAGGGTTTTTTTTTCTCTTTTTTCTTTTACTTTTCTGTTCGGCAGGTATATAAGAGGAAGATGTCTTCCTCTCTCCTCTCACTATCACTTCTAAATTTTGGTAATTCCATACAAATAATTTTCCTTTTATCTTACATATAGTTGAATTTGAGCATCAATTTTAGTGCTCAGTGTTAAGGGAGAATTACAAAAGCAGAACAACAAACTAGAAAATACAGAAACACATGGAATGCTAGAGCAACAACTTCTCTATTTTGGATCATATCTCTTACAAGGTAAAGATTTTATGTTGTCTTCAATCTTTCTGTGTTTTATTATAACCTTTTCTATTATGTATATGGATCATATCATTTTATAATTACTTTAGTATTATTTTATGATCATTGTTACCATTATGTTCTATTACTTACAAGTGTCATTTGATATTACAAACGATTTTAGTATGATTTTAGTGGTAATTTCATAGTGGAAGAGAGAACATTTATATATTCTTAAAATTCTAAAATTCTTATTGATATCAGACTATATTTTTATAATATGGGTTATTCACTTCTTAGTGTGATTGCGCATAAAAAAAAGAAAGAAACTAATTACATTGGAGCGAATTATAAGGCTTCAATTTGTTTCAATTACTTTTGTAGCCTATTATGTATACAAACAGCAAGGACAAGTATAAAACAAATTGGTACAACTTTTTGATTTGAACTTATTGACAACAACTACAAGTATAAAAAAATTCAATTAAATAATTTAAATGATCTTCTAGAAGTAGCAAATGTATAAGAATTTTTTTTTTACCTTTTATAATGGAATTTAAGGAAACTAATATTGTGCAATAATTGATGAAAGAGATTCCATTGCTAGAAGAAAGATTATTCAGGGGCAAAATTGACTATAAAATAACAAAAAAATATATATAGTGTTATGTCAATAATAAATTATATGTTGTGCTAATATCAGTCGCCAGTTTAAAATTCCACAATTTCAAATCAAACCATTTTAAACCGAACGGTCAAAATCAATTTTTAGTTCCCATTTAAGAAAACTTGTCAAACAATATGAATATCACAACCGATTAATAGAAATGTAGTTGCTGACTTATCAAACTTACATATCAAAACAAATTCATGTTATTTAGAAATTATGTATCAGATTTCTCATTATCTTAAAATCAAGTGAATTAATGATAAACTTTAAATTCTTATTTTGATCTTAAACGAAAACTATCATGTAAATTGAGAAAAAAACATTGCCTAAATGAATCATTTAATTAATTAATCCTATTAGTATACTATCTAAAGCCTTAATTAACAAAATTAAAACACAAATAATGACATAAAAGTATAGATTTTGAAGAAACATATCAATTTCAACAATTTTTCACTATGTTTGTTATCATTTGTTCGTCCTTTTTAACATCAATGAACAAAATCGTTATTTCTTAGATTGAAGAAATTAACCATTGCAATGCAACCATCAAAAGGGAGCCAGTGTTGCAGAGTTGGTCGGACCACTACTAAAACGCCTTAAACTAGCCAAGGAGCGAGTTCCTCAAAATTCAGAGATGGAAAATATCATCGAACAAATTAGCATAGAGGTTCAAAAGACAAAAAAAAACCACACGATTGGACCCCATAACTCACACGTCCCATCCCTTTCTTTGTCCTCTTCATACCGGAAATTTTTTTCATGGCCGTGATTGACAATGAAGTCCCGTTTCCTTTTCTTTTCTTGGCCATGAAAGACAATAAAGTCCCTTTTTTCGCTGTTTAGTCAGGGGTTAATCTTTTTTTCGCTAAGCAGGATGTGATGGTATATTACGTCCCCTGGATGTTATAAACTATCACGTTTTTCTTATATGTCGAATTTCTCCATATCCCTTCTCTATTGTTGATATTTTTAATTTATTTTTGTATTAATAAAAATTTCGGCATATATGAGGGTGTATGTCAAATTGCAGACCACCGTCGACTTTCCTTTTTATACGTTTAGCTATTTATTATGCTTTTAGTAAAGATACGACTATATCAAGAGCACACATTTTAATTAACAGCAATACAACGAAATTCATTAAAGCTTATAAAACCAAATGGATGAACCAATATGGTTCTTCTTAAAAAATAAAGATCACACGGCATGGACTAATTAAGTGTGCACATATAGGCACTTGAGAGACAAAAATAAAAAAAAATGACATTCTTGTTATGAAAAGAAATGTGCCTCACATGGGTTCCATTCATGGTTGTGAAATTCAGAATCAGATGAATCAGTCGAAACCTGAAGAATCAAATCGGAAATTGGAATTTTTTTTTTACAGAAGCTTGTTTTGTAGCAAAAAAATAGAAAAAAAATTGATAAAAAAAATTATATTATGACAAAAGATTACACTCAAATAATACACTAATTATAAAATATAATACAAGAATTACAAACATAAGACATTTTTTATTGTCATAAGTTATGCCAAGCTAGCTGGATCACTCATCCTCTATATTAAAAAATACGAAGGGGGGTATTGTTGTACAGACCCAACTGTATTAAAATACAATGGGGGGATCACATCACCTCATCGTCCTCATCACATAATTTGGCTGAGTCAACCCGATTCAACCGAGTTTTGATTAAAAAAATCATATGGGTGTGAAACTCAGACGACACAGCTCATACCTGACCGATACTTTTCTGACTCAGCCGATTTTCCAATCCATGGTCCATTGATTACAGTGCGTCATTTAATAACTTAATTAGTTTATTTATTATTTAAATATTTTAATAGGACGGTGTGTTTAGAGGCTAAAATAAGTCTAATGTTCCATGGGTATGTGATCAAAATAAGTCTAATGTTCAGTCAAAACCTTCCAATTCAAGTTATGTATGAATTGGTTTTTAAAGTATAAATTATAAATGTTAAAACCGAGTATGAAAACACAAATTATTAAAAAAAAAAACGTGTATAATTCATATTTATTTAGAAAAAATACCAATCAATCTTAAATCTGAATTCAAATGAAGCACCACATTAACCAATATACCAAAAACACTAAACTAAATTGCAAAAAGATATAAATTAAAACAACACATATCAAAAACATTACATTTACCAATATAAATAAATTTACAATTACATTAAACAAATTGTTAAATGAACAACATTCTAACTAAAAAAACATGTAAATATAACATAAAACCCAAGATCTGAGACTTTATACATTTACATGATTAATGTCTAAGAGAAACTATGATTAAACAAAATAAAATATTAGAAAGAAAAACACTTCATCAGAACCTGAAAAATGGGGTTATGCCTATAGGTTATAAAGATTTCAGATATCCTCTCAAGCTTTCTGAATTAGGGTAGAACACTGAAAATCGAACACTCGAGCGAAGGGTTACATCCGTTTGAAGTTTCTTCATCCCGTATTGCCTTCTCAGTGAAAATATCGCCTCCCTTGTCTTACCTCTCGCCTTAGCATCGTCTGTTTAGAAGAGGTGCCTCAAAGGAATATATATGCACATGGAAGAGATGTTTTAGATATGAGAGACATGTCTTAGAAAAAGATAGATAGAGATGCATTATAACAGAAGGGCACGGATCGATGACGTGAAATTGTTTTGCATTTCTTTTACAACACATGCATCATACAAAAAAATTGCATATGATTACAAGCATAATTTTTATCTAAAAAGCCTCCTACCGAGCATTTATACAAGCTTCTGAAAATGAGCTAGAACATTCATACAGGTTTTTTTAATACTGTACATTATTCTTGGGGCACATTTATACACGGTTCTTTATAAAAATCTGTGTATGAATATTGAAGCTCATGCTCGGAGCGCACCTTCTTGCTTTACACATGTACCTTAGTTGATTAGCATTTTTGCAGTAGTGACACTTCGCAAAATATTTCATTAATTCGGAGTCATATATAATTGAGAAATTGTTTTTTCCGACCATCTATACGAAAAAGAAAAATTACCTTGTGTAGTCTTATGCATATTCATTTACTACGTACAGGAGGATTCTTGGAATTAAAGCCAAAAGAGGAGAATTTGTATGCTGTATTATCATATATATTATAAATATCAGTACCTCAAACAAGAGTATGACGAAGAAATGGTCCTCTAGAGTACCTAATACAAGATTTTGCAATTTGCATTGGTGTCTGTGCAAAAATGCAGCGGATGCAACTAGTTTTTTTTTATTATTAATTACATCATTTCGTGCATGGAGATGACATGCTTTTGCGTGTCTAATTAATTACATCATTGAGTGTTTAATTACATCAAGTATATATTCATCCAGGAACCTATAAGCCTACAAAACAAAGCAATCAACAAATGCAGCAATAATTCCATCGTCGCTAGTGTGCTGAAATTTTTCCCGAAATGGTACGCACTATCTTTTTTATATAGATGTCAAAATGAAGGTTTTCTATGAAAAATAAGTGTTCAGAAACTAATTAGCGAGAAATTCCTCTAATTCATTAATCATCTTTAAAATTCCTTTTGCGCACTGTGTGATTTAATGAAGGCGTCAACTCAAGTTGTCATAAAGAAGGTCGGGCTAGTTGGCGGAACTGGTGGGGTAGTGAAAGATATGAATATCAATGGCGTTAATCGCATTGTTAAGATTAGGGTTGAATATCGTTATGACGTTATTGATTATCTTACTGTACGTTATCTACATGATAATGGTGAGGAAAGTTCTCAGGAGTGGGGTTTAAGAAGATTATCAGATCTGGCAGAGGTACCAACTTTTTTAATCTTTAATTAAACTAATAAAATTCCAACTCTGTGAGCGACAAGTGGAAAGTCTTATTTCTTGGTAAAGCAAATTGACCACAACATTACTTGATAACACTAGAGGAAGAATGTAGTGAAATGCAAGACATGTTATCCTACTGTTAGCAGGACTACTTGAATTGGTACTGATAATTGTACCAATGGGGCTTCTTAAGTGATGAAAAACAAAATAATATAGTGACCAAGGATTTTTCTGTGAAATTTGGCAGGAAAAATATAAAAGTAAATATTAAATCGAAGCTACACTTATGTTGGAATGAAATGAAGTGAATTTTGTCACCAATTTTGAACTTTGATTAATGTGTTCATCAATAGTAAATGTTGATTAATGTAGCCACCAAAAGGATATTAATGATATATGTTATATGCTCTTTGTCTTGTAGTTAAATCTTGAAGATTCTGAGTACATTACCTCAGTTAAAGGCCACCATGGTTTCTATGGACCATATGGTATTGTGCTGACATCACTTGAATTTGAGACAAACATGAGAAGGTTTGGACCATATGGTATAGGAGGGGAATTCCCCTTTGAACTTCCAGCAATTAGTGGTCAAATTATTGGTTTCTATGGACGCTCACGAGCATATATTGATGCACTTGGAGTTTACGTCAAGGTGTGTAATAAAATTATTATTATTGATAATAAACATCTCTATTTTATCTGTTGTAAAATCCATCTTAAATCAAGTAACAGATAATTTCATAAAATATTCTACATTATTAAAATGTTAAACAAAATCTACCTTCAGATTTGTAAACAAAACATAATTCATGGACCCAAATATAGATCATATCATGCACCCATTCTCTTCCCTCTCGTTTACTTCCACCTTGTATTGTCTAATAGAAAATGTATTCAGTCATCCTCCAGGTACTTGTCCTTTTAATTTGTATTCAATTCCAACTTTTGGAAATTAATAATTGCAATTTACTTCACCCAGGACACAACAGAAAACATCAAGAAAGAACTTCAGGATTGCAAGCAGGTCTCTTTTTCTCACCATATTCCCGCAAATATATTTCTTACATTGTTTAATGAGTCACTTAGAGATTGTCAATATTGATTTTTCTCTCTTTCGGACATAGAACTTGAAACACACAGAGGACAACTATTTGAAGCTAATGCAAAATTTAAGAGCTGAGTTGGATCACAAAGATTACATTCAAAAAAAGCTCGAATCTGAGGTACTGATCGTGGAGTTTTATTTCTCATACATTTTTAATTGGTTATTGATTTTTGGTTGACTTGCATATGCATTGGTTTTTCTATTGATAGATCGAGTCCTTAAAAAGTAAGAATGATGAATTACCAAAATTAAGAGCTGATGAGTTGTATAACAAAAATGAAATTCAAAAGAAGCTCGAATCTGAGGTACTGATCGTGGAGTATTATTTTCCATACTTTTTTAATTGATTGTTCACTTTTGATTGACTCACATATGCATTGGTTATTCTATTGATAGATCGAGTCCTTGAAAAGAAAGAATGATGAATTACCAAAATTAAGAGCTGAGTTGGATAACAAAGATGAAATTGAAAAGAAACTCAAATCTGAGGTACTGATCGTGGAGTTTTATTTCTCATACATTTTTAATTGGTTGTTGACTTTTGGTTGACTTGCATATGCATTGGTTTTTTCTATTGATAGATCGAGTCCTTAAAAAGTAAGAATGATGAATTACCAAAATTAAGAGCTGAGTTGCATAAAAAAGATGAAATTCAAAAGAAGCTCGAATTTGAGGTACTGATCGTGGAGTATTATTTTTCCTTTTTTTTAATTAGTTGTTCACTTTTGATTGACTTGTAAATGCATTGGTTTTTCTATGGATAGATCGAGTCCTTAAAAAGCAAGAATGATGAATTACCAAAATTAAGAGCTCAGTTGGATAACAAAGATGAAACTCAAAAGAAGCTCGAATCTGAGGTACTGATCGTGGAGTATTATTTTTCATACTTTTTTAATTGATTGTTCACTTTTGATTGACACGCATATGCATTGGTTTTTCTATTGATAGATCGAGTCCTTAAAAAGCAAGAATGATGAATTACAAAAATTAAGAGCTGAGTTGGATAACAAAGATGAAACTCAAAAGAAGCTCGAATCTGAGGTACTGATCGTGCAGTATTATTTTTCATACTTTTATTAATTGATTGTTCACTTTTGATTGACTCGCATATGCATTGGTTTTCTATTGATAGATCGAGTCCTTAAAAAGCAAGAATGATGAATTACCAAAATTAAGAGCTGAGTTGGATAACAAAGATGAAACTCAAAGAAGCTCGAATCTGTGGTACTGATCGTGGAGTATTATTTCTCATACTTTTTTAATTGGTTGTTCACTTTCGGATGACTCGCATATACATTGGTTTTTCTATTGATAGATCGAGTCCTTAAAAAGCAAGAATGATGAATTACCAAAATTAAAAGCTGAGTTGGATAACAACGATGAATTCAAAAAAAGCTCGAATCTGAGGTACTGATCGTGGAGTATTATTTTTCATACTTTTTTAATTGGTTGCTCACTTTTGATTGACTCACATATGCATTGGTTATTCTATTGATAGATCGAGTCCTTGAAAAGAAAGAATAATGAATTACCAAAATTAAGAGCTGAGTTGGATAACAAAGATGAAATTCAAAGAAGCTCGAATCTGAGGTACTGATTGTGGAGTATTATTTTTCATACTTTTTTAATTGGTTGCTCACTTTTGATTGACTCGCATATGCATTGGTTTTTCTATTGATAGATCGAGTCCTTAAAAAGCAAGAATGATGAATTACCAAAATTAAGAGCTGAGTTGGATAACAAAGATGAAACTCAAAAGAAGCTCGAATCTGAGGTACTGATCGTGGAGTATTATTTTCCATACTTTTTTAATTGATTGTTCACTTTTGATTGACTCACATATGCATTGGTTATTCTATTGATAGATCGAGTCCTTGAAAAGAAAGAATGATGAATTACCAAAATTAAGAGCTGAGTTGGATAACAAAGATGAAATTCAAAAGAAACTCGAATCTGAGGTACTGATCGTGGAGTATTAGTTTTCATACTTTTATAAATGGTTGTTCACTTTTGATTGACTCGCATATGCATTGGTTTTTCCAATGATAGATTGATTCTTTAAAAAGCAAGAATGATGAATTACCAAAATTAAGAGATGAGTTGCCTAAAAAAGATGAAATTCAAAAGAAGCTCGAATTTGAGGTACTGATTGTGGAATATTATTTTTCAAACTTTTTTAATTGGTTGTTCATTTTTGATTGACTCGCATATGTATTGGTTTTTCTATTGATAGATCGAGTCCTTAAAAAGCAAGAATGATGAATTACCAAAATTAAGAGCTCAGTTGGATAACAAAGATGAAACTCAAAAGAAGCTCGAATCGTACCCATTGACACCCCTTCAGCTCCTCTTTTCAAGACTCTCCTTTCTGATGGTATCTCTTTCCTTGGCAAAAGATAATGCATGTTACTACCATTTCCATGCATGGAACTTTATCTCACATTTTATTCTAAAAAAATGATCCCTAAAATAACGATTGATCTTGTGCTGTTAGTAAAAGAATGATTCTTGAAAGGACATTTTTGAATAAATTGTCGATGTTTTCATAAACAGGAGAGGATTTGTGGCGGTAGTAGAAACATCGAGACGAAGCCCCAAAACGGAGGAGATGGAGGCAATGACTAAGTCTGTGGCCAGAAAGCGGGCTACGGATGCAGACCCGATTCTATGGGTTCCTGATGCAGCCGGATACTACCGACCTGCTAATCGGGTTGTTGAGGTCGACGTTGTTGGATTTAGAGCGATGCTGCTCGGACGGAGGACATAGATTACATGGGAATTTTATATTATTTATCTTTTGAAAATAGGGAGCGGTGTTTTATTCAACGGGTCAGACCAAATTCGGTTTGATGTGCGGTCAATACCATTTGATTTGCTTTGAGATTCATGGAAAATTAAAATTATATATTGTAAGTGAATCTAAAATGATTGCACAAATTTTACAGCGAATCAAATGGTTGAACATTGAGCATAATTTGGTCCAATGTCTATCGAACCCTTTATCTCCCTTATATTTGAGGTATGAAATTTTTTGAGGGTGGTGAAAAATAATTGTGGATTGTGGAATAAAATTGAAATGAACATGAAATAATTTTTTATTGTCTTTATGTTTTGCGTTTGTACATAGTTGATTTGGTTTAAGTGGCGAAGGCACGGATATATGAAATGTTAAAATGTGAAAAAATATTTAGTGAAAAATGTGCTATGAAAAATTTCGTTTCTTTTCCCTCTGCTTTTTTTATGCAAAAATCTTTCTAGATTTACATTTAAGAAGAAAAAAAGAGATGCATAAGATAGAATGAGATGAAAAGAATAAATGAGAAATAAAGAACAATTAACAGAAAAAGGTTCAACCTAATTGAAATACCAAATGTTGAGAATAATTGAATAATTGAATAATTGAAGGGTAGAATTGTAAAATAGGAAAGAGGGTAGTATTGTAAAATTATAAAATAGAAGTTACCGTTAGATATCAAATGAATACCAACGATACAATAGAATAGAAATGGTATAAATACTTATCTCCTATCTTGTAACAAAATAACAAATACAGAAAAATATTTTCTCCTCAGATTTGCATCTCTTTACAAAAAATAACACCAAACAACCTAATGACATAACACAAAATGCTGTCAAATGTCTCTGCAAATAGCAAGGGTTCACAGTACAACAGTTAGAAAATATTTGCAATGCCAGAAAAGGACAAAGGAAAACAACTCCAGAATTCCAGAAATGAGAAAAAAAGTACTCACATTTCAATTTATAAGCAGACCACACCATCTTTGTTCACGGCCCAACGTCCAGTGCCACTTGCAATTCCATCGG
This sequence comes from Carex littledalei, assembly GCA_011114355.1. Lineage (NCBI taxonomy): Eukaryota > Viridiplantae > Streptophyta > Magnoliopsida > Poales > Cyperaceae > Carex > Carex littledalei. Next base: position 14,594,281 of record CM022090.1, on the reverse strand, counting down.
CACCAACACGGTTCCTGTTGTAAGTTCCGGGGATAGTTGATGGGTAAGGCCCAAGGAAAGGGTTAGTCGTGCCAGGATTGACTGACAGGATTGATTGAAAGGCGGGGGTCTGAGGTGCGGATTCGTGTTGAGATTTGTGTGTACATTAAAATTGTAAATTGATAAATTGAACGGACATTTTTTTAATGCAGATTGAACGGCTCAGATCTGGCAAGAAAGGATGCATAAAAGTTGGATGCATTTTAAATGGTTATCTATATGACCAGAGTTGTTTATATTTTGAACTTGGGTTATTTACAAAAACTGTTGATTAATTAAGAGCGCAATAATTATTTTCTTTCTTAATCAATATTTTAGATTTAATAAACCGAGAAATAGAAACACTAATAAATCATTTGAATTTGATGGATAAATATACAATTAATTTATTGTTTTGATGAACAAATATTTAATAAAAGAGAAGATATATTCATGAACAGGCACAACTTTATATTTGATCTAACAATAATAAAACCAAATGGATGAACCAATAAGACTCAAACAAACCACCAACCAGGCCTGAGGGCCAGTCTAAGGATGGGCAATTTACAGATCTAGAGATAAATAAGGGCCCAGACAATTGAAATTACGTATGAATTAAGATTTCATATTCCAATCATACCAGTGTGACGGATGAATACTCAGATTTTGACAGGAGAAGAACTTTGACCAATATTAAGTACGCTGTCACTGTTACAAAAATTTTGAGTGTATAGATTATATCGTAAGGTTTACCGTCATAAAATAAATCTAGACTAATTTCAATTATTGAAAGTAGTAGTTAGTACTATATTTAGAAAAAGTTAAATTTTAAATTAATTGATAGGTTTATAGACTTCAAACAAACGCTTTACAAAGTTGTGGTTTGCAAACTTAATGATAAACAATTTACAGAATTAAAAGTGGTCCTAGATAGTTACTAGTTTTGAAAAGTCGAGAGCGACCTTCTAGAAGTGGTCCCGGTTAATAAAAAAATTTAGATTGCTCGATAAGTTTACAGATTTGAAATAACCACAATATTAACAGACTTGGATACAAAAGTCTTATTCGTACTCGATTTATAATAGGACTAATTTTCTATATATCCTCCAAAACTTTCTCACTTTCTTATTTACCCTTGCACTCTTTGTTAATATCTAATATACTCCTTAACTATGTTTATCTTTTTCTATTTACCCATAAAGATAATTAATTATCCTCATTTGAATATTGTCATAATTTACTTTTTCTCGTTTTACCCCTGTTCTTTCTCTTGGTCTCATTATTTTGAAGGTTAGTGAGAAAAACTCCAGTAACGATATATTTGCAATTGGTTTAGGAATGAATATCATAGAGTGAGTTCTACGTACACTTCTACCCATCATAATATGAGCTTGCCGCTATTTTAAGTTTCAACATTTAAGAAAGTTAGAATTATATTGTGGCCTAATTATCTAGCATAGCTCCAACTTCAAAAGGTCGTGTTGCAGTTTCTTATTTTTCGTTTTCTTCTCTTGTATTACGGTTCCTTATCATATGTTCATTTTAATTTTGCGTAAATTACAAGAGTGACTCTAATTACAAAGCTACAGCTCATCATGTTTCATTCTCCAAGCCGAGGCACTCGGATTAATTTTTCTATAAAAGAAAGATTAATTCAAGTTTGGTGGGTAACTAAATTACATATATACAGCGCGAATTCGCATCCTCTGAGATATCTCATATTTTGCAGGAATTTTTGGAAATCTCAACCGTTCAAATATGTTCTGCACGGATCTCAAAGTTTAAATGTTCTGCGTAGGTGGAAGCACTCTTAAATGTTCCTCCCACTGACCATCTCCTCTCGATACCAGTGCCATTTTCCCCTGGCTGAACAAAGTGACGCAAACCGGTCCAGTTATGATCTTGCCCGTTAAGCTCACGTACCGATTTAGTAATAGAGAAGAGTATATAGTCACAAATAGAACAAACAACAAAACAATCAAACTTTCTATTCAAATTCGCTACCACAACAGAGGGGATTCCTTACATATTTGTAGCAAAACAAAATTTAAAACTTAGGAAATGCTAACTAATAAATGTTAATTTTTAGTATACCAACAAAGTTTTTATTCTTATGAAGACCCATGCGTGCATGGTCAAAGCAATAAAATGCTTGATTGTTTCAAGACTCTTAGAAGACCATGACATTTAATTGTTTCTTAGAAGACCACCCTTGTCATTATTTGGGATCAAATTTCAAGTTGTACATATAATTTCTTGATCAGTCTGGATCTAGTGTGGCCATCATTTACGTCCGTATCTGAATCAGATATTTCTTCGGTACACACCGCGTCACAAAGCACATGTAGAACTGTACCAATTTGCACAAGGTCTGAATGAAAAAGGACCATGTGGCCACAACTGAGATGTGGACTGGCCCCGTAACGGTATATAGCATCAATCGAAGTGAAGCAGAAAGGAAATACAAAAAGGGTATAATTGGAAATATAAAATTTTGAAATGTAAGAATTAACATTAAGGATAAATAAGAAAGAAATAGAAGAATTGAGAGGTAAATATAATATATTGAAGTCTTAAGGGATAAATAAGAAATTTAACAAGAGTTAGAGGGTACACAAGAAATTAACCCTAAATAAAACAGACTGTACTTGATAATGAACAATTTTTAATACAGTTTTTAAATCAATTTAACTAAGACTAATTAAAGTAGCTTTTGGAAAGAAACATATACACCAACAAAATTTCATATAATTTGCCATTGTACTTCTAGTTTTCTGATGCTTAGAGAAGATAATTTCAGACAATAAATCTAATTCACTTGATAAGTGTTACAATATGTATAAAATGTCATCGTTGATGAATATATAATTTGGGAAATTTGGGAGAAAATAAAAGAGATAATTCACAGTTCTCTTTATTTAATTCTTTATTTTGCAGTTTTTCACCATTATGTATTTTAGCATACTACAAATAGATAAAAGAGAAATTTAGATATATCCCCATCATAACTTGTTCAATTAGATATTTCCCCATCCAAAATTGAAAATTAGTTGTTCCCCATCTAAACATTACTATTTGATTAATATACCCATCCTTTATTTTTTTTTACTAAGAAAATCATATTAAATTAATAAAATATATATTTGACAATTTTGCCCCTTATTTTAAACTATACTATTACTCCCAATCATTTCCAGACTCCCTTTCTTCAATATGTGGAGTCGGCATAGATGAATTTCTCGATGATTGTCAGTTCACAAATGTGGAGTTGGTACTGGTAGCACTTGGTTGCAAGGAGTGCCTTATTCCAATTGAAAGTGCAAAATCCATTGAATTCAAAGCTCTTTATGAAGCTATCTCAAGATGGTGACTGAAAGAAAAAAAAGTCCGAGTTCAGGTTGAGAGATCTCGTTCAAGATCTAGGCAGGATTATAAGTTGTTCAATTGAGCCTGTTTGATACCTTCCTTCCAATTTTGACCTCGCCATTGGTTCACTTGGGTCTCTCATTTCCTATGTCGATTTACTGGCAGATAATAGCAATTATGGGAATTATTCGATCGAGAAGTACAGTTTGAGAACAAGACTGACCTGAACAAGAATTTTAGCTTGTTTGGTCTAATAAACTGTACCAATACTGCTGGTATGGGAAAACGGCTCCTGAATCGGGGGCACCTACATTATATACCAATTGAAAAATAATATTTCTTTGTTAAAATGGTACAGCAGTATAGTACCTTACTATTGGCACCTATACCAATTAGTAAATACTGATTTCGGATGCAAGAGGATACATTACGGAAGTTTACTACTATGGTTGAGATTGTCATGGACCTCGATAAAATAGATAATGGAGAGTATATGATCTCACCCAGCTATGAGACTGAGCTAGCTTCTCTCAAGGATCTACCCTCCTTCTCCCCGTGCGACCTTCCACCGTCACATGCTATCCTCCCCCTTCCCTGCACTTTCCATCCAGCTTTACCCCGTCACACGCGCGAACCTCATTTCAGTTTTCTGGTATTCTGGTAATATGGCAAAACTGTTCAGTTTTCTGATTTACTCATTTCAGTAGATCATAAAAGGTGGAATATATGAAAATTGATTTACTCATTTCAGTAGATCATAAAATGAGTAGATATGGAAGTTCAGTACCATAATAACAATAAATGGAAAACATGTGAAAGTTCAGAAATTTAGACTGTCTGTGCATAAAAAATGGATACCAGAGTAACAACAAAACGAGAATAACACGTATTGAAGATATGTCCGTACGAAATTTAGACTATGAGTACATATGAAAATTTATGTACTTTCAACTTCCGCATTTTTAGTTTCTCAAATTTTCACGTACTGAAGTAAGGTAGCCTGGAATTGATTCAGAATAACAGTATAGTTTAAAGTAAGGGGCAAAATTGTCAATTAGATATTTTATTAATATTAATTTAATTTTTTTAGTGAAAAAAATCAAGAATGGGTATATTAATAAAATAGTTATATTTAGATGGGTAAATAACTAATTTTCAATTTTGAATGGAGAAATATCTAATTGAACAAGTTATAATGGGCTTATATCTAAATTTCTCTTTTATTTAATCCTTAAAATATATTACACAAACTGTGTATCAGAGATGGTTAATTTACAAGAATTATATTTGTGTGAAGAAAATAAATACTTGTTTATAATGTGAACGCAGGATAACAACCCCACTCTTGTTTTTTTAATAGCAGCAGTCGTTTTCCTTGTTGAAATTTTTTGTAGACTTTTGAAGAATTTATTTGCTCAATTATTGAAAGTCAAATATGATTCACTTGCATATAATTGATCTCCACCAGTATTGCAAAACTTGATGCGTCCAGTAATAGGCTGAGGGCCTGAGGTCAACATTAAATATTGAAAACAAAATGGCTTGCAAGAATTGTTTTATAACTGGAGATGGTTTGGGTCATGCTACTGACTATGATAATATGATGTCACTGCTTCCCTAATCAATTAGTAAAAGCATCATTCCCTAACAATATAAAAATCAAAGCAACTCCTCTCTGTACTTGTTCAAGAGGAAAAACAGAGCAAGCACAGATGGCCACTTCTAGAGTGAAATTGGGTTCACTGGGATCCCAGGGATTAGTTCTAATTATTTTGACACTTTTTTGTAATTTATTTTTAAAAACCCTTTCATGCACAGTTTTACAGAGATAATTACGGTTATTTTTTGCAGGTATCAAAGCTGGGTTTTGGATGCATGGGGCTCTCATATGCTTACAACTCTCCGGTGTCTGACGATGATTGTATATCGATAATAAAACATGCATTTGACAGCGGCATCACCTTCTTTGACACTTCCGATGTGTATGGACCTCATACCAATGAAATTTTGGTTGGCAAGGTTAGTTTTAGAGTTCAGTCTTATTTTGTTTTCATGTAGGGAAATTCTTCAGAGATGAAAAAATAATTAATGGCTACAACTTCGTTCAGATCATAAAGAAGATTTGTAAACACAGGTTTAGTGCAATGACACGAGTCCCTTGTCTCACTATAGAGAGACACATGTTTAATTTTGGAAAATAGCATCTAAAAAATGCTAAAGTGTAGCAGGGCCCTTTAATAATTTCTTTTTAATAATGTTGCTTTCATACTTGATTTTGGGAAATCCAACAGACAAATTAAGTTTGGTCAATTTTTTAAAAATTTACTGAAAGGAGGAAATGAAACTCACACATATATTTGAAGTGGCAACCAAATAATTTCTTATTTCCTAACTTACAATGGCCTTCACTTATCAGGCACTTAAGCACTTTCCAAGGGAAAAGGTGCAAGTGGCTACCAAATTTGGGAATTCAAGAAATGCTGCTGGAAATCTAGTGATATGCGGCAAGCCAGATTATGTCCGTGCATGTTGTGAGGCAAGCCTTAAAAGACTTGGAGTAGAGTACATTGATCTCTACTACCAGCACCGGATTGATACAACCATTCCAATCGAGGAAACTGTAATTAAGTTCTTATACCCAATTAATTCTGTATTCCTCCTAATTCATTTGTCTTTACCCTTGTTAAGAATTATCAATTGATTAGATAAAAACAAATAGGAGGCCACAAATGCTAGAGATTTGTTTACTTGAAGTAATATCAATCAGTAAACAGTAGCCTTATTAGATTGAGTTTTTGATCTATATAGGTTGGAGAACTAAAGAAGCTAGTTGAAGAGGGGAAGGTGAAGTATATAGGATTGTCGGAGGCAAGTCCTGATACAATTAGGCGTGCACATGCGGTGCATCCAATCACTGCTTTGCAGATGGAGTGGTCCCTCTGGTCTCGTGATATTGAGTCAGAAATTGTGCCACTTTGCAGGTAATACTTTTTCTTCACTTTATTCTTATATCAAACATGCTAAAATACAGTAGCTTATATGGTTCCAGTTTAAGGTTCTTTCATATGCACCTGCATATGGAAAAAAACAAAAAAAAAACCAATGACATACACATATGTGAGTATTGTTAAGGTTACTTATTAGTTGCATTTTGGTTGTACAGAGAACTTGGCATAGGAATAGTAGCCTACAGTCCCCGGCAGCAGGGTCAGCAACTGTTTGGGAAGGTCCTTCTGCTTTGTCCCTCCGTACCGGTGACATCACGCCCTCTGTGCGACTACCATCATCTCCTCCTGTCTGTATCGAAATTTTTTACCTTTTTCAAGTATTTGAAAAGGAAGTACTTTGAATGTAACAACATAACTTGACTATTTATGCATTACCTGATCTAAAATAATCTGATTCTTGGGCCATTGCACGAATGACAGCAGGGCATCATCGACACAGAGCATGCCATTCTCAATTATTTGGACAGGAAGAGGTACGCGCTCCCATCCCTTCACGACATTGTCAATCTGTACGGCGGCATGGCCGGGAAGTAGCTGCTCATTGTGCACTTTGTCGGCTGCTGGATGTACCATGCCATTAGCAACAATCAGAGGCTTACTCCCGAGCCACAGCACGAGTTCGCATGCTGTGGCGTCCTGCAATTTCGTGCAAGTAGTTATTTTTAAATTGAAATATTGTCCAACAAGTAGTAATTGCCTTTAGAATACGAACAAGTAGTGATTACCTTTAGATGATCCAAATTGTATCCGAACGTCCCGGATGCCTGACTACTTCGCCGAACTCCCGTCGGGGTGGGAGGTGCTTGCTCGGCCGGCTGCGCCATAGCTGTAATTTCGGCACGCAACCTTGATTCCAACTCCTCCATCTTTGCGTCGTACTCGGCGCTCACCTCCTTGCGCAATTGCGCAACTATCTCGTCTTTGTTCACTTTCGCACGAGATTTCCTTCGAGGTTTTGGTCCATTAAATACGTCCTTCCAGCCCCTGTAGGCACCTACGCCCCTTACTCGACCAGGGTGTTCTGGATTCCCGAGCGCTATGGACAAGGAGTCATCTTGCATTTCGACCGACCGGGCACCGGAATTGACCTCCTCCTCCACCTCCAACTGTGAATAGAAAAATTAGTTATAGCAAAAGAATTAGTGATGGACACAAAGTTTTTAACACGCTTGAATTACACATAGTTCTAACGAACGACTCTTACCATTCTGTGAGCCACGGGTCGCAACGTGGGATGTAGTACTATCCTCCCGTCAGCGGTTAACTCGGACCTTGCCAACGTCCAATCTTGGGCCCTAGGATTTTTGATCCTAACCACGGGTGAGTCAGAGTCTTTGTTCAACTCCAGTATTTTCGCCCACTCCTCCCTTTTACCCTGGTAACCACCCGACCCCAACTTGTGCGGATACTTGTTCATTGCAACGATCCTCCTGCCCTCCTCCCTTTTTTTCTTCACACATCAAAGTAAAAAAATTAGTCTACTATTTTCCATTTATTAAAAAGTAAACAAACCAATTAAAAAGCAAACAAAAAAATTACAAGTTGTGATTGGAACACCATTTCAACTTTATATTAATTCAGTTAATATTAATTCAGTTATTCAAAATAAACACCATTTCAACTTTATAATCTGATTGGAACAACAAAAGCAACCGGGTGCCTATTTCGGACACCATTTACGAACATAATTCAAATCGATAAAGGAAAAAAATGTAATTTTGCTGAATTTACATACCTTGAACTCGTCCGTGCTCTTCATCTCCACAAACTTCTCCCACTTCTCTTGAGTCACCCAAGGATAGTATCCTACCGGGCTTTTACCTTGATCCATGTAATCCGTACTCAGCGTGCTTTTGAATTGCTTCCAACCTTCATTCATTATCCTCAAAGTCTTAGCCTTTACCACCTCCAGGATGTCATCCGGGATGTTCCACTGAGCCTGCATTGACACCCAAATTACTGCATTTAATTTCATGTACAATTAAATAAAAAGATATTAACTGGTTAGGTACTTCACCTTCACAATGTTCCACCAGTCGTTCTTTTGGTCTTTCGAAAACTGATCCCATCTCTCTACCAAGATGTCTGCCTTCTGCTTCGCCAAATTGCTCACATAATTTGAAAATGGTCCCCGTCTTTCACCCTTCGCACACCCATTTTTACTGAACTCGATGTCCAGTTGCTTTGCCTCGGACGTGGCCGTGCACATTGTCGGACCTCTTTTCCTTTTTGCCGAACCTGATTGGGCAGCAGCTTGGTGCTCGCCTTCTTCCATCATATCTACGTGCTCATCCTCAATCGACATGGTTCTATAAAAAAAAAATAGAACTTTTTCAGTAAATACCAAAGTAAATACAGTAAATACATGCAGTAAATACCAAAATTTCTTCAATGAAGATGGAGGTGTTGAGTGTTTACCCGAGAAAGAAGAGGTAGGTTGTCGGACCGGAGAGGTGGTTAGACAGGAGAGGCAACGAAATCGAGGTGGGGTGGGGAAGAAGGACTCGATGCGGCTCGAGCTAAGTTTCAAAAAATTTGGAAAAGAAGGCGCGAGCTAAGTTATGAAAAAATTGGAAGAGCAGGCGCGTAATATGTATTGTAACCCTAGTTCTACACGGATATTTCACTTAATTCATTCGTGTTGAACACCTTCATACACGGACATTTAATTTAAAATCCGTGTAGATAGGAAGGAGAGCTACATGGACGTTTCATTAAATAACCGTGTAGAAAGACCCTTTTCAACACAGACTTTCATTTAAAATCCGTGTAGAGTGGAACGAGTGATACACGGACTTTTAGTTAAATATCCGTGAAGAAAGACCCTTTTCAACACGGACTTTAATTTTAACAACCGCGTCTTTTACCCTCTACACGGACTTTTTAGATAATAGACCGTGTCGCTTACTAGAGATCTAAACCCGAAATCCTTTGTACACAGACTTTTAGTTCAACAAAATATGTGGTATTACCTTGTACCATTTCCCCTTCAGCTTTGCACACTGCACGAATACCTTTCGACACGGCCGTTTAATTAAACGTCCGTGTTTTTTTTATTATTATACACGGATGTGTAATTAAACGTCCGTGACAAAAGTATAAAAATCAGATTATTTATTTAAGTTTGGTTTAATTTGAACAGTTCCACAACGGAATTCGAAAAGTTGCCTTTTTATTATTTCTAAGGAGAAGACGAAACGACTCTTCAAAATTCTATATAATCTGAGAAACCCCCGATTGAGATTTCGAATGTGCCATGGCCATGGCCTCAACCCGGGTCAAATGTGCCATGGCCAAGGCCCCCCTCAAACCCTGCCGAAGTTCCCGCAGTCCCTCCCGGATTCGAAATCCCTCCCGGCTTCGAAATGCCTCCTCCCTACGTGAAGAGGACATGGCCATGCCCCCCCCTCAAGTGTGCCACGGCGAAGCCCAATGGGGCACCCACCACCAAAGCCCTACATAAGTAGGGGCAATCCAGCCAGACCAAGGCACCCTTGGTTTAGAAGGCCACGGCAGCCACCACCATCTAACTAGTTTAATTAAGTTTTTTTTTTTGTTTACTTTGTAGTTATTTTGTAGTTTTTCTTTAAATTTGTGGTATATGTATGGGGATCCCTTCTTTTGGTATGATGTATTAGGATCTTTTTTTAAGTAACTATTAACTCATTTTCAGAAATTATAGGCTATGGAGTTTCCAAGGGTTCACATCCCTGAAACTAATCTAAGAGTTTCTAAAATGCCACATCAGCAATAAAATAAAATAAAATAAAATGCCACATCAGCTATGGAGTTTCTAAAATTCTTGAGCACAGTTGCTAAATAAGAAACTGGTCTACATCCCTGAAACTGGTCTATAAACTGCCACATCAGATTAGAAACTCTGATAGTTTCAGGGATGTAGATGCTCTGAATTAGCAGTACAAAACAACAACAAATAACAATATATAAACACTACAAAGGTTATTACTTAAAAACCTTTAAAATTTAAAACTTTTCTTCTAAGTAAAATACTTAATGCTGTCTAAATAATCTGATTTGAAAACATAAATTAACACTTACCTGATATGAAGAATAATTTATGGGGACTTTACAAAATAATTACAAAAGCTTTAACATAGAATAATTTCCGGGATTTGCAAATTAAAAACCTTTTTACACGGATGTTTAATTCCTCGTCCGTGTACGAACACCTTTCTACACGGACCTTTAATTAAACGTCCGTGTAGCTCGCATAGCATTTCTACACGGATGTTCAATTAAAGAGCACGGAGTAGGTCCGATGCCCATCGGACCTACTTTTGTGTTCAACGATGATGTCCGTCCAATCTACTTTAAGATATGTGCGCACGGAAACTGAAACAGATACGAACGAATTTTAAACTATTCCGCACGACTTTTAAAGCAAATAGACGGTGATTAAACCCATCGTAAGCAAAATACGAACGAATTATAAAACCTTTTTTTCACCAATGATGACCTACATTTAATATGTTATGTACGAGAGTAGCTTGGGTCCGATGCCCATCGGACCCAAAGTGAGTTCGATGGGCTCTTTGACCGTCCGATCTGCTTTAAGATTGATTCACGCCAGAACTTTCGCGCCTTCTTTAATATATGTGGGCACGGATCTTGAGATAGATCGGACGGTCATAGAGCCCATTGAACTCACGTGGGTCCGATGGGCATCGGACCCAAGCTGCTCTCGTACATAACATATTAAATGTAGGTCATCATCGGTGAAAAAAAGGTTTTATAATTCGTTCGTATTTTGCTTACAATGGGTTTAATCACCGTCTATTTTCTTTAAAAGTCGTGCGGAATAGTTTAAAATTCGTTCGTATCTGTTTCAGTTTCCGTGCGCACATATCTTAAACTAGATCGGACGGACATCATCGTTGAACACAAAAGTAGGTCCGATGGGCATCAGACCCAAGCTGCTCCCATTTTTTAGAGTGATTTTTGTGATAATACAAGTTAAAATTCAAAGATCTCAGATAATACAGCTTGATGGATGGGTAAATAAAGTTAAAATTCCATCAAAATTTGCTGCACTTGATTAAAGGCTGTAATCTTTGATTTGAACGGTCCCGATCAATCAACGGACTAACTATTTTTGTGCGTCTTCACAATCTCACAAGGCAAGAGTTTATTGTCTTCCATGAAAGTTTGATGGAGACGGTCCTGATATGAATGCAATGCTCACGGTAAAAGAGCAATGCTCACGGTCCTGATATGAATGCAATGCTCACAAGACAATAAATGCAATGCTCTTTGATATGCATCTCTAGCTCTATACCTTACACATTATTCATTCCCAAGTTAATCTTTTCTCGCATGGCTCTCAATATTTCTCTTTTGCATTGTTGCATCCTCGGTCTTGGATGTTTGCTTTATTCTCATTCTTCACAAGAAGTGGCATAGCCAAGATTTTCATCAGGGGTAGGCAAAATAAATTATTATTATATTAATTATTATTATTATTATTATTTTATTTAAATTATTAAACTATAAAATATTATTAAATAATTTTCATTGGAAGCACAATCGGTAATTGACCATGAATTAAAATCGAGAAAATCTGTAGAAATAAACCGAATTAGATCGAAAACTCGATTTTTTTAAAAATTATTAAGATAAAAAATTAATCTAAAATATTGAAGTATTAAATTATTACTTTGAAGCATAGTTCACAAGATTCTTCAATTAAATTTAGCCCATTTTGAATAGTTAAACCTAATAAAAATAATTTAATGCATTACATTAAATTTCAGTATTACTTTGTAAAACATTTTAGTCTATACCTTTAAAAAAAAAATAACAGGTTTATTGTGGTCCCACTATCATACCATTTTTAATCACCTTCCTCTTGTCGGTATATTTCAAATTATATTAATGAAAGACTACCAAATTTGTAACGACTCGGCCAATTTCACTAATCGAGAGCTTTGACTCAGTCAGGAGTAGGCAAAACTCAAATCCAGGGGTAGGCAAAACCCAAATCCAAACCAACTATATACGAATTTGGTACCGTATTCCAAAATCCAGGGGTAGGCGTCTGCCTACCCCTGGATATAGCTAGCTCCACCACTGTTCACAAGCCCTTGAGGAAAGCAGCAACATGTTGTTGGACAAGTATCCTCTCCATTACTGTAAAAGATTCCCTTCACTTTACGGTTTGAGATTAACTCTCAGCTGCTTTGAGATTCGGGCTAGTGCAGGTAGAAGTATTATTGGGCTTTGAAATTCGTGCCAAGTTAAAATAAATGGTCCAGATCCAGTAATTGTAAAAGATTCCCTATTACAATACCGGGGAGGGTGTGAATTCCATGTTTTTGATGTTAGATATCTCGTCTAGCTCTGTTTTCTCTTCTACAATAGGTACATTACAGTCTTGCGTAATTTCTCCATTGATGCGAACTTCATTTTTGTTGTTGTTGTTGTTGTTATTTGCTTAAATAAATAGTAGCTAATGCACGGTTCAATTATTTTCTTTTGTTACTACAACGGTGATTTCCTTTAGATTGATAATCTGATGTGATAATTGATGGGAAATTTGCTTTAAAAGAAAACGTTTTTTTAATGACACACTAGCTAATTAATTGGTTCAAATATTTTTTTTCCCTTATATGTAGCACTCTCACTCTCTTAATTGCAATTCATAATTAATTTTTGGGATGGAGTGATTTAGAAATTATGAATTCCTTAATTGCTAAACTCAGTGACGTGGCTAATTTTAATTTCTAAATGTTTTCTGAGATAGAGGTGCTCTTAATATTCCTTTCGTTCTGTGTGTGGTACCTTTTCCTTTTGATTTTGTTTTCTCTTTTGTAAATTTGAAGCTTAATTTAAATATTCATAAGAGGTGTAAAGCATAATGGCAAGACAAGGAAATGGTGAAATGCTCTTGCTTTTAGTAATGTGAATATCCATATGTTTTATTCTTTACTTCTTCTTTCCTCTTTGATGATATGGAAATTCTTTGCTTGAGAGACTAGCTACGTACACTTTCCTCTTTTGAACCCCTTAAAAACTGAAAATTTTAAATTTACCATTCATTAAAAAAAGATAAACCAATTCACCACGAATTCTGTGGAATTCAAAATTCACCATGGACGCAACTTCACGTTGCGTCCAAAAATTGGGTGGGCCCCGCATGTTTTTGGCCACTTGGTTAAAAAAAAAAAAGAGTTTTTGGACGCAAGACTCAATGTGAAGTTGCGTTTATGCTAAATTTTGAATTCTCACAGAATCGTGGTTTTTTTATTTATCATTTTTTAATGGTGAAAATAAAAGTTTCGTTTTAACAAACAATTAGATTTCTTTTCCTTTACTTTATCATTTTTTTCTCTTTCTCTTTTTTTTTTCCTCTTCCAAACAGGTTAAAAGAGGAAGATAGGTATATTATATAGGGGCATCTTTCTTTTACTTTTAAAATAGAAAGAGAGGTATATTAGGGGTATTTTTTTCCTCTTTTTCTTTTACTTCTCTGTTCAGCAGGGTATCTTTCTGTACTCTTTTATTTATTTCTTTTTCTTTAGCAATAGAGCAAGATGTCTCCCTCTCTCGTCTCACTAGCACTTCTAGATTTTGGTAATTTCATACAACTAATTTTCCTTTTATCTTACATATAGTTGAATTTGAGCATCAATTTTAGTGCTCAGTGTTAAGGGAGAATTACAAAAGCAGAACAACAAACTAGAAAATAGAGAAACACATGGAATGCTAGAGCAACAACTTCTCTATTTTGGATCATATCTCTTATAAGGTAAAGATATTATGTTGTCTTGAATCTTTCTGTGTTTTATTATAACCTTCTCTATTCTTACTTCATTATTATTTAATGATAATTGTTACCATTATATATGTTCTATTACTTACGAGTGTCATTTAATATTTCAAACGATTTTAGTATGATTTTAGTGGTAATTTAATAGTGGAAGAGAGAACATTTATATATTCTTAAAATTCTAAAATTCTTATTGATATCAGACTATATTTTTATAATATGGGTTATTCAGTTCTTAGTGTGATTGCCCATAAAGAAAGAGAAAGAAATTAATCACATCGGTGTGGAATTATAAGGCTTCAATTTGTTTTTATTACTTTTGTAGCCTATTATGTAATTTAGTGTTTTTTACAAACCGCAATGACAATAGGAGTATTTTATTTTTTTTATCATAATTTAATATTTTTGTTTAGTAAATTTTCGTACAGCTTTAAATAATTTTCTTACAGCTTTTTTATTTGAACTTATTGACTAGAACGACAAGTATAGAAATATTCATTTAAATAATTTAAATGATCTACTAGAAGTAGGAAATGTATAAGAAATTTGTTTACTTTTTTATAATGGAATTTAAGGAAACTAATTAATATTGTGCAGTAGTTGATGAAAGAGAGTCCAATGCTAGAAGAAAGATTATTCAGGGGCAAAATTGACTATAAAATAACAAAAAAATATATATAGTGTTATGTCAATAATAAATTATGTTGTGTTAATATCAATCGCCAGTTTAAAATTCCACAATTTCAAATCAAACTATTTTAAACCGAATAGTCCAAATCAATTTTTAGTTCTCATTCAAGAAAATTTGTCAAACAATCTGAATATCACAACCGATTAATAGAAATGCAGTTGCTGACTTATCAAACTTACATATCAAAACAAATTCATGTTATTTAGAAATAATTATGTATCAGATTTCCCATTATCTTAAAATCTAGTTAATGATAAACTTTAAATTCTTATTTTGATCTTAAACGAAAACTTTCATGTAAATTGAGAAAAAAACATTGCCTAAATGAATCATTTAATTAATTAATCCTATTAGTATACTATCTAAAGCCTTAATTAACAAAACTAAAACACAAATAATGACATAAAAGTATAGATTTTAAAGAAACATATTAATTTCAACAATTTTTCACTATGTTTGTTATCATTTGTTCGTCCTTTAACATCAATAGACAAAATCGTTATTTCTTAGATTAAAGAAATTAACCATTGCAATGCAACCATCAAAAGGTAGACAGTGTTGCAGAGTTGGTCGGACCACTACTAAAACGGCTTAAACTAGCCAAGGAGCGAGTTCCTAAAAATTCAGAGATGGAAAATATCATTGAACAAATTAGCATAGAGGTTGTAAAGACAAAAAAAAAGAAAACCACACAACTGGTCCCCATAACCCATGCGTCCCATCCCTTTCTTTCTCCTCTTCATATCGGAATTTTTTTTCCTGGCCGTGATAGATAATGAAGTCATGTTTCTTTCTTTTTTTGCTTGGCCGTGATAGACAATGAAGTTCCCTTTTTTTTAGTTGTTTAATCAGGGGTTAATATTTTTCGCTAAGCAGGACGTGATGGTATATAATGTCCCCTGGACATTATACACTATCACGTTTTTCTTACATGTCGAATTTCTCCATATTCCTTCCCTATTGTCGATATTTTTAATTTATTTTTCTATTAATAAAAATTTCGGCATATATGAGGGTGTCTATCAAATTGCGGACCACCGTCTTTCCTTTTTATACGTTTAGCTATTTATTATGCTTTTAGTAAAGATACGACTATATCAAGAGCACACATTTTAATTAACAGCAATACAACGAAATTCGTTAAAGCTTATAAAACCAAATGGATGAACCAATAAGGTTCTTCTTAAAAAGTAAAGATCACACGGCATGGACTAATTAAGTGTGCATATATAGGCACTTGAGAGAAAAAAAAATGGCATTCCTGTTATGAAAAGAAATGTGCCTCACATAAGTTCCATTCATGGTTGTGAAACTCGGAATCAGATACTTAACTGTGTAATTGGAATCAGATGAATCAGTCGGAACCTGAAGAATCGAATTGGAAATTCAGATTTTTTTTTTTTACAAAAGCTTGTTTTGTAGCAAAAAAAATAGAAAAAAATTGATAAAAAAATAATTTGTACAAAAATTATATTAAGACAAAAGATTACACTCAAATAATACAATAATTATAAAATATAATACAAGAATTACAAACATAACACATTTTTTATTGTCATAAGTTATGCCAAGTTGGCTGGATCACCTCATCATCCTTTGTATTAAAAAATAAGAAGGGGTATTGTTGTACAGACTCAACTGTATTAAAATACAAAGGGGGATCACATCACCTCATCGTCCTCATCAAATAATTTGTTTTATTTTATTTTATTTGAAATCATAGATGAACAACTGCCAAGAAAAGACATACATAAAATAACCGAAGGAATTGGACTTGACTCGGCGACTCAGACAAAAAATCAACTTGGCTGAGTCAACCCGATTCAACCGAGTTTTGATGAAAAAAATCATATGGGTGTGAAACTCAGACGACACAGCTTAGACCCGACCGATACTGTTATGACTCAGCTGATTTTCCAATCCATGGTCCATTGATTACTAGTACCAGCAGGCTTATCACCATCTGCTTCCAGAGCCGGTACTAGCGGCGGGGGCATTTTACCCAGATAGTACGCTTGACGAGGAGCGTATGATCTTTCAGATAGTTTGAGGCCTCCAGGACCGACCTCCAGATGTAGGTGTTGTAGCCCCAACTGGCCTTGCTATGCCATGGAGAGAAAGTCATCAGATTCAAAGAAGCAGGGGTAGTGCTCGACCATTTGTAGGTGGTCCAATCCCGGATGGATAGAAACTGATACGTGGTCGGAGATCGACTCAATGATGCCTTGCAGGTAGAATTGTATCACCTAGTTATAGCCTCCCACTGGGAAGCGCTCTGACTCGATGCTGTCCGTGTTGCTGATGCTTTTAATGATGCAGTAGTCTGTTATTTCGAATGTTTTCGACCCTGTGACGAACACCAGGGGCTCTGAGACCATTGCAATATTTAGATGAGAAATATATAGAGTTATATATACTGATATTTGAGCCCTGGTTACGTTGTAGGATGAGTTCATTGCAATTTTCTGAAGGTTCTTGCATTTATAGATAGATGGGTCATGAGTTGCCGCCTCAGAACTAATTACACAATATAAGTAATATAATCTCAGATGTTGAGGGATATTTATTGTCAAATCAATATCTTTGAATGAAGAAAATGACGATCAGGTTCCACACATACGGCAGTACAGATTTTAGAATATCAGACCGTTTGCTTACCTCTTTCTTATTGTAAATTGAATATCACTTAATTAGCAATTGATGCAACCTTTCGACTCACACTGTGACTGTCCTTTAATCTTAAAAACGATCTAGTTGACTAGACGAGGGAAATGCCTTGAGTCCACCACTCACAAGTCTCCAAGTAATAATAAGCAAAAAGGAACTAAAGTAGGAAGTCATTTATATACCTTATTAGGACAATGTGTCATTTAATAACTTAATTAGTTTAATTATTATTTAAATATTTTAATAGGGCGGTGTGTTTAGAGGTTAAAATAGGTCTAACGTTCCATGGGAAATTCAAGCTCTCACAATACAACAAGCTCTCACGATACAACGAAGCTCGAATCTGAGGTACTGATCGTGGAGTATTATTTTTCATATTTTTATATACAATTAGTTGTTCACTTTTGATTGACTCGCATATGCATTGGTTTCTCTATTGATAGATTGAGTCATTGAAAAGAAAGACTAATGAATTATCAGAATTAAGAGCTGAGTTCGATAATTACAGATATACAATTCAAAGGAAGCTCGAATCTGAGGTACTGACCATGGAGTATTATTTTTCATACTTTTTTAATTGGTTATCCACTTTTGATTGACTAGCATATGCATTGGTTTTTCTATTGGTAGATCGAGTCCTTGAAAAAAAAGAATGATGAAATACCAAAACTAAGAGCTGAGTTGGATAACAAAGATAAAATTCAAAAAAAGCTCGAATCTGAGGTACTGATCGTGGAGTATTATTTTTCATACTTTTTTAATTGATTGTTCATTTTTAATTGACTCGCAAATGTATTGGCTTTTCTATTGATAGATCAAGTCCTAGAAAAAAAAGAATAATGAATTACCAAAATTAAGAGTTGAGTTGGATAACAAAGATAAAATTCAAAAGAAGCTCGAATCTGAGCTACTGATTGTGGAGTATTATTTTTTATACTTTTTTAATTGGTTGTTCACTTTTGATTGACTCGCATATGCATTGGTTTTTCTATTGATAGATCGAGTCCTTAAAAAGCAAGAATGATGAATTACCAAAATTAAGAGCTGAGTTGGATAACAAGGATGAAATTCAAAAGAAGCTCGAATCTGAGGTACTGATAATGGAGTATTATTTTTCATACTTTATAAATTGGTTGTTCACTTTTAATTGACTTGCATATGCATTGACTTTTCTATTGATAGATCGAGTCCATAAAAAGCAAGAATGATGAATTACCAAAATTAAGAGCTGAGTTGGACAACAAATATGAAATTCAAAAGAAGCTCGAATCAGAGGTACTAACCGTGGAGTATTATTTTTTGTACTTTTTTAATTGGTTGTTCATTTTTGATTGACTCGCATATGCATTGGTTTTTCTATTGATAGATCGAGTCCTTAAAAAGCAAGAATGATGAATTAGCAAAATTAAAAGTTGAGTTGGATAACAAAGATGAAATTCAAAAGAAGCTCGAATCTGAGGTACTGACCGTGCAGTATTATTTTTCATATTTTTTTAATTGGTTGTTCAATTTTGATGGATTCACAAATGCATTGGTTTTTCTATTGATAGATCGATTCCTTAAAAAGAAAGACTGATCAATTACCAAAATTAAAAGCTGAGTTGGATAACAAAGATAAAATTCAAAAGAAGCTCGAATCTGAGGTACTAATCGTGGAGTATTATTTTGCATATTTTTTAAATGGTTGTTCACTTTTGATTGACTCGCAAATGCATTGGTTTTTCTATTGACAGATCGAGTCCTTAAAAAGCAAGAATGATGAATTACCAAAATTAAGAGCTGAGTTAGATAACAAAGATGAAGTTCAAAAGAAGCTCAAATCTGAGGTACTGATCGTGGAGTATAATTTTTCATTATTTTTTAATTGGTTGTTCACTTTTGATTAACTCGCATATGCATTGGTTTTTCTATTGATAGATCGAGTCCTTAAAAAGC
Organism: Carex littledalei; assembly: GCA_011114355.1. Taxonomy (NCBI): domain Eukaryota; kingdom Viridiplantae; phylum Streptophyta; class Magnoliopsida; order Poales; family Cyperaceae; genus Carex; species Carex littledalei. The sequence goes on along the minus strand of CM022090.1, from coordinate 14,574,807 downwards.
AAGAATGATGAATTACCAAAATTAAGAGCTGAGTTGGATAACAAAGATGAAATTGAAAAGAAGCTCGAATATGATGTACTGATCGTGAAGTATTATTTTTCATTCTTTTTTATTGGTTCTTCACTTTTGATTGACTCGTAAATGGATTGGTTTTTCTATGGATAGATCGAGTCCTTAAAAAGCAAGAATGATGAATTACCAAAATTAAGAGCTCAGTTGGAAAACAAAGATGAAATTGAAAAGAAGCTCGAATATGAGGTACTGATCGTGGAGTATTATTTTTCATTCTTTTGTAATTGGTTGTTCACTTTTGATTGAGTCGCATATTCATTGGTTTTTCTATTGACAGATTGAGTCCTTAAAAAGTAAGATTGATGAATTACCAAAATTAAGAGCTGAGTTGGATAATAAAGATGAAATTCAAAAGAAGCTCGAAGATGAGGTACTGATCGTGGAGTATTATTTTTCATTCTTTTCTAATTGGTTGTTCACTTTTGATTGAGTCGCATATTCATTGGTTTTTCTATTGACAGATCGAGTCCTTAAAAAGCAAGATTGATGAATTACCAAAATTAAGAGCTGAGTTGGATAACAAAGATGAAATTGAAAAGAAGCTCGAATATGAGGTACTGATGGTGGAGTATTATTTTTTATTCTTTTCTAATTGGTTGTTCACTTTTGATTGACTCGCGTATGCATTGGTTTTTCTATTGATAGATCGAGTCCTTGAAAAACAAGATTGATGAATTACCAAAATTAAGAGCTGAGTTGGATAACAAAGATGAAATTCAAAAGAAGCTCGAATATGAGGTACTGATTGTTGATTTTTATTTTTCATAATTTTTTAATTGGTTGTTCCCTTTTTATTCACTCGCATATGCATTGGTTTTTTCTACTGATAGATTGAGTCCATAAAAAGCAAGAATGATGAATCACCAAAATTAAGAGCTGAGTTGGATTACAAAGAAGAAATTGAAAAGATGCTCGAAAATGAGGTACTGAACGTGGAGTATTATTTTTCATTCTTTTTTAATTGGTTGTTCCCATTTGATTGACTTGCAAATGCATTGGTTTTTCTATTGATAGATCGAGTCCTTAAAAAGCAAGAATGATGAACTACCAAAATTAAGAGCTGAGTTGGATAACAAATACGAAATTCAAAAGAAGCTTGAATATGAGGTACTGATCGTGGAGTATCATTTTTCCTTCTTTTTTAATTGGTTGTTCACTTTTGATTGACTCACAAATGCATTGGTTTTTCTATTGATAGATCGAGTTCTTGAAAAGAAAGAATGATAAATCACCAAAATTAAGAGCTGAGTTGGATAACAAAGATGAAATTCAAAAGAAGCTCGAAGATGAGGTACTGATCGTGGAGTATTATTTTTCATATTTTTTTAATTAAAAGTTGAGTTGTATAACAAAGATGAAATTCAAAAGAAGCTCGAATCTGAGGTACTGATCGTGGAGTATTATTTTTCATATTTTTAATTGGTTGTTGACTTTGATTGACTCGCATATAAACTAGCTTTTCTATTGATAGATCGAGTCCTTAAAAAGTAAGAATGATGAATTACCAATATTAAGAGCTGAGTTGGATAACAAAGATGAAATTCAAAAGAAGCTCGAATCTGAGGTACTGATCGTGGAGTATTATTTTTCATACTTTTTTAATTGGTTGTTCACTTTTGATTCACTCACATATGCATTGGTTTTTCTATTGATAGTTCGAGTCCTTAAAAAGCAAGAATGATGAATTACCAATATTGAGAGTTGAGTTGGATAACTAAGATGAAATTCAAAAGAAGCTCAAATATGAGGTACTTATCATGCAGTATTATTTTCCATAGTTTTCTAATTGGTTCCCTTTTTGAATGACCCACATATGAATTCGTTTATCTATTTATAGATTGAATACATGCAAAACAAGAATGAGTTACTGCAGACTAAGTTTAATTAGTATAGAGGCCGTGCTTTTGATGCACTCGCAAGAATTGAGTGCCATCTTATTTTGCATAGTTTTTAAATTAGTTACTCAATTTTGATTGATCCACATATGCATTGGTTTCTCTACTGAAAGATTAAGAACATAGAAATTGAGAATGTGGAACTGCAGACTAAGGAGAAGGGTTTGGAAGGTGCAAACAAGGAATTGCTACAGTCAAGGCACGTATAGCTTTGTATACCAGTATGAGGTCTATTCAATTTATTTTTAATCAGTTCTAAGGTTGAAGTAAACAGAAAAAAAGGGAAAGGGAGTACGACACGGTTTATATTTAAGTCCAACGTACGGGTGTATGTTGTTAATAAATATAAATATAAATATTTCATAAATCTGTCCTTATTTGCATATATATAATGTTTATTTGCTTTTGTTATCTCCCTTAGTTTCCTTAATTTTATATTTGTCCTCGTAAATTATCAGAACTACTAATTAATATTAGAAAGTATATATGTTGATAAAATGTTGTTCGCATTATTTAGTTTCTCCTAACGCTAGATTAAATATTCGTATGCCAAATCAGCAGCCATGTCAGAAGAGCAGTTATAACACTTCCTCCAATTCTGACGCTTCTGGACCCACATTGCAGCGGTTCTATTCCAACTCAGCATCCCTGTTTCATTGAATTTCTGCCCAAGCCATTGACCGTGCTGCCCGGTTCCTTCTCTTTCTCTCTCTATCCTTCAACTGAGTGAAAATTAGAATCAATCCGCCCCAATTCATTCTCCGCATATGGCATTTTCCTCCCCATGTATGAATTAAGATTATGAATTAGATCAGTTTTTTCCTCACTCAGATCATCTTCGGCTTTTCGTAACAAAACAGTTGCGCTTCTGGGAAAAATATGTTCAATTAAACATGTTGATTGAAATATAAAAAAATGGTTTATACTGTTCAATATCATAACACGATTTTCATTAGTCAAATTAGATCTACTGTTACATCATATGGTTTAATGGTTAGCATCTAAGTTTGATGCAATATACATTCCATAGCTTGTCCAATTTTATCCAATAATAATAACCTGTGTACCTTCCCCTGTTGTCTAACATAAACCGAAATCATCAGAGAAACTTTCAAATCACATTTTTGTAGTATAATTTAGAAGAAAAACACTCCATGAATGCATCTAGTTATGTAATCCTCAGATTATTAATTGTATAATTGTCTTTTGATGCAGATATATATTTATATTGAGTAATAGATATATAGAGTAATATAGTTTGCAAGATTTTACCATTCACTTTCTATTCTGTTGAACTTTTTGAGGCCATGAAATGTTATTTTTCACATGAACAAAAAAGTAAATAGTGTATAAGCTTCTAAACTTCAAAACCCTAGTTTGATGAGGAAATTAATTACAATGGCTGTTATGTTTGCAAAATGGTATGTACAGTACCAGTTATTTTTCACATAAAATCTTCTTTTCTTTCATTTCATATCTTACTGTTTTTATCATTATTTTTATGTTGTTAATTAAATTAAGGGAATGCAAGTGCAGGAAGAAGGCTTGTTGCAAGTCGAACATCACAATCCTTGTCCTATTCGGAGTTGCATGTCTTGGGATTGCTTTAATCGTGTTTAACATTATCAAGGTTTAATTTTTTTTTGCCTTCTCATCTCATCTAATCCTTAATTTCCAGCTTTTGACTTTGTTTACTTTTGCAATTTGTATGTATTGTTCAAAAGTGGCATATTTAATTTTTTTCGTGGGAGGCAGCGAGTAGAGTGATTGGGATTGCATGTAATCCGATGGATGTACTGTGTGTTATTAAATAAATTGATTTATGCATATCAAATTATTCACCTTTAATATATTTATACACCTATAATATGAGGTAGATTTGTCAGTCATCTAAACTTGATTTTTCATGTCATACAATTCAATTAATGTTACGTTATAATTTTGTAATTTAACTATTAATATTAACTTTTAGTATGGTTTAATTTTTCATTTCAGTTTTGATTTTGTGATTGGCAGTTTTGATCTCACTTGCATCATACAAAATTTAGTAAAGTTGGTCAATTGTATATTGAGGGTTCAAATGCCTCATGCAAAAAATGTGCTCCGAGACCATTTTTTTTTTTTTTTGAAAAACTTTTACTATTTTTTTACATACAAAATTACTGTTTCTAGACTATCTAAAATTACTGTCGAGATTGAGCATGAGAGAGAATTTGATCCGATGCCTATCAGACCCCCTTTGTTCCCTTGTAAAAAATGTTGAAATGTGAAAAAATTTTCTGAGTGTGAAAAATGGGTTGTGGATTGTGAAATTAAAATTGAAATGAATATAAATGATTTTTTGGTGTTTAATTTTTTTTTTTTTTTTTTGCGTTGTACCTAGCTGATCGATTTGGTTTATAAAGCCAAAGCATGGATAGATGTGGGATACACTGACATAAAAAGAAAACTCCTTTATAAATAAAAACGAATATGGTGGCAATAAAAACATAGAACACCATAAATGTGAAAGAAATAAAGATCAACTAACACAAAAAGCTTCAACCAAATTGAAATACATATGAGTCTTTCAAATGCTGTTAACAACCTAATGTCAAAGCACAAAATGCTGTTTAAAACAATATACTTAATAGCACCGACTCGACCATTCCTTCACATACAAATAATCTAAAATTACAATGACTTCCACCCTTGACCCTCACTACCTCTCTCTTTGTCTCTGCAATAGCAAAGGGTTCAAATCATAACAATTAGCAAATATTTTCAATGCCAAAAAAGGAGAAAGGAAAAGAACTCCAGGACTCAGATAAAGGAACTCACATTTCAATTTATCTTGGTCCAGTTATCATCGATCATATAAGCAGTTCCATGGGCACGACTACTACTGGCACCAACACGGTTCCTGTTGTAAGTGCCGGGGATATTTGATTGGAAAGGCCCACGGAAAGGGTTAGTTGTGCCACGATTGACTGACAAGTGGGATCTAAGGTACGGAATTGTGTGTACATTAAAATTGTAAATTGGTAAATTGAACGGACAAATCTTAATGTGGATCACACGGCTCAGATCAGACAGGAAAGGATGCATAAAAGTTGGATGTATTTTTAGTGTTTATTTTTTTGTTAATGATGTGAGAACTTGGGTTATCTATATGACCAGAGTTGTTTATTATTTTGAACTTGGGGTTATCTACAAAAACTGTTGATTAATTAAGAGCACAATAATTATTTTCTTAATCAATATTTTAGATTTAGTAAACTTAGAAATAGAAACATTAACAATAAAGCATTTGCTTTTGTTGGTTAAATATACAAATTAATTTAATGTTTTGATGGACAAATGTTTAACACTAGAGACGAGATATTCATGAACATGCACAACTTTATATATGAACTAACAATAATAAAACCAAATGGATGAACCAATAAGACTCAACAATTTATTTCGGCCCAAACAAATAACTAACCAGGCCCGAGGCCCAGTCCAAGGATGAGCAATTTACAGACCAAGAGATAGACAACGGCCAAGACAATTGAAGTTATATATGAATTAAGAGGAATGCTCAAATTAATGCTTCATTAATTTTGTATTCCAATGATGCCTCACAATTAAAGTTAATGTGACGGATCAATGCTCCTTTCAAGATTGTTGGAAAAATTAATGCGATGGTGGTTTCTAGATGTTGACAAGAGAAGACTTTGACCAAGTCAACTGTCAATTGTCTTATTAGTTGCATTTTGGTTGTACAGAGAACTTGGCATAGGAATAGTAGCCTATAGCCCGCTTGGTCGTGGATTTTTCGGTGGAAGGGGAGTTGTTGAAGAATTAAAGGACGGCTTATATTGGGTAAATTTTAAACCATATTGTTTATTGCCTTATTCTGACAAATTCACCTTCAGTTAGTATACCAGTTTAAACCATATTGCTTATTTCCTTATTCTGACGGCTCATATTGGTTATCTAATCATCTCACACTAAATTTCCTTCTGAGTTTTGGTTAAATTATATGAAAATCAAACCCCAATTAAACAAAAATCATAATTAAGTTACTGATTAAAAGCTCTACAAAATAATGGTACAATGTTACACAGACCACACTTCATAATACCAGAAAATGGTGTCTATTGATTTGTATCTCAAAGACAAGTACATCTTGCTGGTAATAAACTAATTTTTTTTCATTACTGAAAAATAGACAAATTACCCAAGGTTTGTGGGGGAGAATTTGGAGAAGAACAAATAATTGTTTTTTCGACTTGAGAGCCTAACGAAGAAGCACAAATGCACAACTGCTCAACTATCTCTGGCATGGGTTCTTCACCAAGGGGATGATGTGGTTCCCATCCCAGGTTTTGCTTGATTTATTTTCTATCACATATTTTCTCAAATGATTATTTTTAGAAAACAAACATTCTTCTCAAATGGTTGTAAACAATATATGCTTGCTATTTTTAACTTTTTCATGTAAGGCCAATTGCTATAACAATAGCAAAACAATGACTAAAATAATAATACTGACAATTGAAATGTAATTTTGTTTTTGTGTGGGTTATATCAGGAACCACCAAAATGAAGAACTTGGAGAGCAACATAAGTGCACTGAAAGTGAAACTCTCAGATGAAGACATCAAAGAGTTAATTGATTTGGTAATTGCAGATGATGTGGCTAGTAGTAGATCAGTAAGTCGAAATGAGCGTGCAAACTGGAAATATGCAAATACACCACCTCTCAATCTGTGAGAAAATGAACATTTTTGACGATTTACTATTTTCGTTTACTTTCCATTTTAATTAATTGGCAGACGAGCGGCTATATATAACTGATTTATTATATTGCAGTTACTTCCATTTTATTTTTGTTTTGTTGGTAATATCTCCTCCAATTACTTTCAATTAATTTATCATAAACTTATCATAAACTTGACAGTAAGCTACAAAAAGAAAAGCAAAAAATAAAATGACCTGCCATAACTTGAATAGTCACATAAAACCTTACAAAGAAGAAGCAACAAATGATCTCTCCAAAATAGCTGGTAAGGTCATAAGGTCTTTATCAAGGATAAGTGGATCACTAACTCCAATAAATGAAGTCACAAAATGGGCCCTATCATTTTTCAATGTGCAGTGAATTTTTTGATTGATTTGATCTAGTGTTCACACAGGCGTTTGGAATTATTAGTATTACATAAATATCAAGATGTGATGATAAAAAATTGGTTATATTGTAAATCAAATTAAATATGATTTATGTGAATGTTCATTATGTCACTTTTAATATTAATTTTCAATTTATAACCCCACTACCTCATTGCTATTGGCCTTCATTTTCTCCTTTATTATTATAACATATTTTTATGTACAATTTCTAGCCTATAAATAGAGACTTTGTAAACATAAAAAATATACACAAAAGTAGATAATAAAATTATGTTATTGCTCTCTATATCTATCTCTCTTGTAACTTTACTTTAATTTTACAACATCGTATATATATCTTAAATTTTTTATTGTTCTCGTGCTCGAATACAAAATAAAAGAAAAAAAAAACCCTGCTCTGTGGGGGTCTCAAGTAATTTCTGAATTTGAATTAAAAATATAAGAGTATCACAAGTTGATCAGGGGATCGAAAGGGACTGCTATTTTACAACTCTTTGGTTTTGGCACCAGGTTACAGGCTACAATCACTTCAGAAAATTGCAAATAAGCGAATAGACTTGAAAATTTAGTTGTTTCAAAGAATATGGTTCTCTCTACAATTGATCCGGGCAACGCAATTAAAATTGTCAATAAATATCTCCGATCCAATAAATGATACAATACTCTAGTTTTGCTCATCAAATTTTCTTTGATTGAATAATCGATAAAATACCGCGAGCAAAGCTAGTTTGTAATATGATCATCAAGAGAATTTGATGAGTGTAACTCTAAAATCTATTAAAACTGTTGAAACCGATCAATTTCACAAGTGATATGTGTTCATATAAATTTAAAATTTTTGAAATTCACTTAGTATAAAATAAAATGGTAAAAAATAATGCAAAATAAATGTATTAAAATAACATGTAGAACTTCATTTCTTTTACCTTTCAAAATTGTACTAAATAAATTCAAAATGTTCAAAATTTTGCATGTAAACACATTACTCGTAAAGTAGATCGGCTTCAACGTATTGAATTCGTTGTTTGAAACCAATCAAAAATAATAGATTCAGGAGTTATGCTCACCAAGTTTCTCCATATTAAAATCACGGTTTTTCATAAAATTCTCAACCATCCAAAAAAAAAGTGATTTTGTACCTTTCTAAAAAAATAATATTTCTTTTTAAAAAAAAACTTAAAATTTGGCCGTCAAACACATTTTAATACGGATATCATGTTAAATGATTCTAATCGATTGTTTGAATATTAAAAATAATGATAAAAATGTGAGGTATGATTGAGACAGAGAAAATATTCCAATATTTTTCTAGGTCTAAATAAATTAGAATGTATGCATCTCCAGCTCTATAAGTTAGACATTATTCATTCCCAAGTTAATCTTTTCTTGCATGGTTCGCAATATTTCTCCTTTGCATTGTTGCATCCTCGTTCTTGGATGTTTTGTTTATTCACAAGCCCTTGAGGAAAGCATTGTTGTCGGACAAGTATCCTCTCCATTACTGTAAAAGATTCCCTTCACTTTACGGTTTGAGATTAACTCTCAGCCGCTTGAGATTCGGGCTAGCACAGGTAGAAGTATTAATGGGCTTTGAAATTCGTGCCAAGTTAAAATAAATGGTCCAGATCCAGTAATTGTAAAAGATTCCCTATTACAATACCAGGGATGATGTGAATTCCATGTTTTTGATGTCCAATATCTCTTGTCTAGCTCTGTTTTCTCTTCTCCAATAGGTACATTACAGTCTTGCGTAATCTCTCCATTGATGCGAACTTCATTTTTGTTGTTGTTGTTGTTGTTGTTGTTGTTGTTGTTGTTGTTGTTGTTGTTATTAAATTAAATAAATAGTAGCTAATGCACGGTTCAATTAATTTTGAACTTCATTTTTGTTGTTGTTGTTGTTATTAAATTAAATAAATAGTAGCTAATGCACGGTTCAATTAATTTTTTTTGTTACTACAACGGTGATTTCTTTTAGATTGATAATCTGATGTGATAATTGATGGGATGTACCACAGTTTCTAAATTAGCAAATTTGCTTTAAAAGAAAACGTTTTTTTAATGACACACTAGCTAATTACTTGGTTCAAATATTTTCTCCTCTTATATGTAGCACTCTCATTCTCTTAATTGCAATTCATAATTAATTTTTGGAATGGAGTGATTTAGAAATTATGAATCCCTTAATTGCTAAACTCAGTGACGTGGCTAATTTTAATTTCTAAATGTTTTATGAGATAGAGATGCTCTTAATATTCCTTTCGTTCTGTGTGTGCATGGTACATTTTCCTTTTGATTTTGTTTTCTCTTTTGTAAATTTGAAGCTTAATTTAATCATTCATAAGAGGTGTAAAGCATAATTGCAAGACAAGGAAATGGTGAAATGCTCTTGCTTTTAGTAATGTGGATATGCATATGTTTTATTCTTTACTTCTTCTTTCCTCTTTTGATGATATGAAAATTCTTTGCTTGAGAGACTAGCTACGTACTCTTTCCTCTTTTGAACCCCTTAAAAACTGAAAATTTTAAATTTACCATCCACTAAAAAAAGAAAAACCAATTCACCACGAATTATGTGGAATGCAAAATTCACCACGGACGCAACTTTTTCACGTTGCATCCAAAAATTGGGTGGGCCCCACATGTTTTTGGCCACTTAAGTTGGTTAAAAAAAAGAGTTTTGGGACACAAGACTCAACGTGAAGTTGCGTTCATGCTAAATTTTGAATTCTCACAAAATAGTGGTTTTTTTATTTATCATTTTTTAATGGTGAAAATAAAAGTTTCGTCTTAACAAACAATTAGATTTCTTTTCCTTTACTTTATCATTTGTCTCTCTCTCCCTTTTTTTTCCTCTTCCAAACAGGTTATAAGAGGAAGATAGGTATATTATATAGGGGTATCTTTCTTTTACTTTTAAAAGAGAGGTCTATTAGGGTTTTTCTCTTTCTCTTTTTTTTCTCTTTCTCTTTTTTTTTTTCCCTCTTCCAAACAGGTTAAAAGAGGAAGATATGTATATTATATAGGGGTATCTTTCTTTTACTTTTAAAAGAGAAAGAGAGGTATATTAGGGGTATTTTTTTCCTCTTTTTCTTTTACTTCTCTGTTCAGCAGGGTATCTTTCTCTACTCTTTTATTTATTTCTTTTTCTTTAGCAATAGAGCAAGATGTCTCCCTCTCTCCTCTCACTAGCACTTCTAGATTTTGGTAATTTCATACAACTAATTTTCCCTTTATCTTACATATAGTTGAATTTGACCATCAATTTTAGTGCTCAGTGTTACGGGAGAATTACAAAAGCAGAACAATAAACTAGAAAATAGAGAAACACATGGAATGCTAGAGCAACAACTTCTCTATTTTGGATCATATCTCTTACAAGGTAAAGATTTTATGTTGTCTTCAATCTTTCTGTGTTTTATTATAACCTTTTCTATTATGTATATGGAGATGAGCTATGCTACTCCATGGAGTAAAACGCGTTTGTACTTCACGCCGTATTTTTATTTTGAAAGTCCAAACGACCGATCCGAACCGTTCAACATGTTCTCCATATTGAAATGTGCTTGGAGACCAAATTTTACATTTTTTGGAATTTTTTTACTATTTATTAAGCCACTTTGAAAATCGCAGATCCACTGTGAACAGTGCAAAACAGTAAAATTTTCTGGACCACCGGATCAGCGATTTTCAAAGTGGCTTAATAAATAGTAAAAAAATTCCAAAAAATGTAAAATTTGGTCTCCAAGCACATGTCAATATGGAGAACATGTTGAACGGTTCGGATCGGTCGTGTGGACTTTCAAAATAAAAATATAGCGGCGTGGAGCACCAAAGCGTTTTACTCCATGGAGTAGCATAGCTCAATTCATGTATATGGATCATATCATTTTATAATTACTTTAGTATTATTTTATGATCATTGTTACCATTATGTTCTATTACTTACAAGTGTCATTTGATATTACAAACGATTTTAGTATGATTTTAGTGGTAATTTCATAGTGGAAGAGAGAACATTTATATATTCTTAAAATTCTAAAATTCTTATTGATATCAGACTATATTTTTATAATATGGGTTATTCACTTCTTAGTGTGATTGCGCATAAAAAAAAGAAAGAAACTAATTACATTGGAGCGAATTATAAGGCTTCAATTTGTTTCAATTACTTTTGTAGCCTATTATGTATACAAACAGCAAGGACAAGTATAAAAAAAAATTGGTACAACTTTTTGATTTGAACTTATTGACAACAACTACAAGTATAAAAAAATTCAATTAAATAATTTAAATGATCTTCTAGAAGTAGCAAATGTATAAGAATTTTTTTTTACCTTTTATAATGGAATTTAAGGAAACTAATATTGTGCAATAATTGATGAAAGAGATTCCATTGCTAGAAGAAAGATTATTCAGGGGCAAAATTGACTATAAAATAACAAAAAAATATATATAGTGTTATGTCAATAATAAATTATATGTTGTGCTAATATCAGTCGCCAGTTTAAAATTCCACAATTTCAAATCAAACCATTTTAAACCGAACGGTCAAAATCAATTTTTAGTTCCCATTTAAGAAAACTTGTCAAACAATATGAATATCACAACCGATTAATAGAAATGTAGTTGCTGACTTATCAAACTTACATATCAAAACAAATTCATGTTATTTAGAAATTATGTATCAGATTTCTCATTATCTTAAAATCAAGTGAATTAATGATAAACTTTAAATTCTTATTTTGATCTTAAACGAAAACTATCATGTAAATTGAGAAAAAAACATTGCCTAAATGAATCATTTAATTAATTAATCCTATTAGTATACTATCTAAAGCCTTAATTAACAAAATTAAAACACAAATAATGACATAAAAGTATAGATTTTGAAGAAACATATCAATTTCAACAATTTTTCACTATGTTTGTTATCATTTGTTCGTCCTTTTTAACATCAATGAACAAAATCGTTATTTCTTAGATTGAAGAAATTAACCATTGCAATGCAACCATCAAAAGGGAGCCAGTGTTGCAGAGTTGGTCGGACCACTACTAAAACGCCTTAAACTAGCCAAGGAGCGAGTTCCTCAAAATTCAGAGATGGAAAATATCATCGAACAAATTAGCATAGAGGTTCAAAAGACAAAAAAAACCACACGATTGGACCCCATAACTCACACGTCCCATCCCTTTCTTTGTCCTCTTCATACCGGAAATTTTTTTCATGGCCGTGATTGACAATGAAGTCCCGTTTCTTTTTCTTTTCTTGGCCATGAAAGACAATAAAGTCCCTTTTTTCGCTGTTTAGTCAGGGGTTAATCTTTTTCGCTAAGCAGGATGTGATGGTATATTACGTCCCCTGGATGTTATAAACTATCACGTTTTTCTTATATGTCGAATTTCTCCATATCCCTTCTCTATTGTTGATATTTTTAATTTATTTTTGTATTAATAAAAATTTCGGCATATATGAGGGTGTATGTCAAATTGCAGACCACCGTCGACTTTCCTTTTTATACGTTTAGCTATTTATTATGCTTTTAGTAAAGATACGACTATATCAAGAGCACACATTTTAATTAACAGCAATACAACGAAATTCATTAAAGCTTATAAAACCAAATGGATGAACCAATATGGTTCTTCTTAAAAAATAAAGATCACACGGCATGGACTAATTAAGTGTGCACATATAGGCACTTGAGAGACAAAAATAAAAAAAAATGACATTCTTGTTATGAAAAGAAATGTGCCTCACATGGGTTCCATTCATGGTTGTGAAATTCGGAATCAGATGAATCAGTCGAAACCTGAAGAATCAAATCGGAAATTGGAATTTTTTTTTTTACAGAAGCTTGTTTTGTAGCAAAAAAATAGAAAAAAAAATTGATAAAAAAAATTATATTAAGACAAAAGATTACACTCAAATAATACACTAATTATAAAATATAATACAAGAATTACAAACATAAGACATTTTTTATTGTCATAAGTTATGCCAAGCTAGCTGGATCACTCATCCTCTATATTAAAAAATACGAAGGGGGTATTGTTGTACAGACCCAACTGTATTAAAATACAATGGGGGGATCACATCACCTCATCGTCCTCATCACATAATTTGGCTGAGTCAACCCGATTCAACCGAGTTTTGATTAAAAAAATCATATGGGTGTGAAACTCAGACGACACAGCTCAGACCTGACCGATACTTTTCTGACTCAGCCGATTTTCCAATCCATGGTCCATTGATTACAGTGTGTCATTTAATAACTTAATTAGTTTATTTATTATTTAATTAGTTTTTTTTTCTCTTTTTTCTTTTACTTTTCTGTTCGGCAGGTATATAAGAGGAAGATGTCTTCCTCTCTCCTCTCACTATCACTTCTAAATTTTGGTAATTCCATACAAATAATTTTCCTTTTATCTTACATATAGTTGAATTTGAGCATCAATTTTAGTGCTCAGTGTTAAGGGAGAATTACAAAAGCAGAACAACAAACTAGAAAATACAGAAACACATGGAATGCTAGAGCAACAACTTCTCTATTTTGGATCATATCTCTTACAAGGTAAAGATTTTATGTTGTCTTCAATCTTTCTGTGTTTTATTATAACCTTCTCTATTACTACTTTATTATTATTTTATGATAATTGTTACCATTATATATGTTCTATTACTTACGAGTGTCATTTAATATTTCAAACGATTTTAGTATGATTTTAGTGGTAATTTAATAGTGGAAGAGAGAACATTTAAATATTCTTAAAATTCTAAAATTCGTATTGATATCAGACTATATTTTTATAATATGGGTTATTCAGTTCTTAGTGTGATTGCCCATAAAGAAAGAGAAACAAATTAATCACATCGGTGTGGAATTATAAGGCTTCAATTTGTTTTTATTACTTTTGTAGCCTATTATGTAATTTAGTGTTTTTTACAAACCGCAAGGACAATAGGAGTATTTTTTTTTATCGTAATTTAATAATTTTGTTTAGTAAATTTTCGTACAGCATTAAATAATTTTCTTACAGCTTTTTTATTTGAACATATTGACTAGAATGACAAGTATAGAAATATTCAATTAAATAATTTAAATGATCTACTAGAAGTAGGAAATGTATAAGAAATTTGTTTACTTTTTTATAATGGAATTTAAGGAAACTAATATTATGCAGTAGTTGATGAAAGAGAGTCCAATGCTAAAAGAAAGATTATTGAGGGGCAAAATTGACTATAAAATAACATAAAATATGTAGTGTTATGTCAATAATAAATTATGTTGTGTTAATATCAGTTGCCAATTTAAAATTCCACAATTTCAAATCAAACTATTTTAAACCGAATAGTCTAAATCAATTTTTAGTTCTCATTCAAGAAAATTTATCAAATAATCTGAATATCACAACCGATTAATTATAGAAATGCAGTTGCTGACTTATCAAACTTACATATCAAAACAAATTCATGTTATTTATAAATTATGTATCAGATTTCTCATTATCTTAAAATCAAGTTAGTGATAAACTTTAAATTCTTCTTTTGATCTTAAACGAAATCTTTCATGTAAATTGAGAAAAAAACATTGCCTAAATGAATCATTTAATTAATTAATCCTATTAGTAAACTATCTAAAGCCTTAATTAACAAAATTCAAACACAAATAATGACATAAAAGTATAGATTTTGAAGAAACATATTAATTTCAACAATTTTTCATTATGTTTGTTATCATTTGTTCGTCCTTTTTAACATCAATAGAAAAAATCGTTATTTCTTAGATTGAAGAAATTACCTTGTGTAGTCTTATGCATATTCATTTAGTATGTACGGGAGGATTCTTGGAATTAAAGCCAAAAGAGGAGATATGCCGTATTATCATATATATTATTAATATCAGTGCCTCAAACAAGATTTTGCATTAGGGTATTCTCATTGCTCGAATATTAAAAAATTAAATGTGCTAATACAAGATTTTGCAATTTGCATTGGTGTCTGGGCAAAAATGCAGCCGATGCAACTAGTTTGTTTTTTTATTATTATTAATTATATCATTTCGTGGACGGAGATGACATGCTTTTGCGTGTCTAATTAATTACATCATTGCGTGTTTAATTACATCAAGTATATATTCATTCAGGAACCTCTAAGCCTACAAAACAAAGCAATCAACAAATGCAGCAATAATAACATCGTCGCTAGTGTGCTCAAATTTTTCCCAAAATGGTACGCTCTATCTTTTATATATAGATGTCAAAATGAAGGTTTTCTATGAAAAATGAGTGTTTAGAAACTAATTAGCGAGAAATTCCTCTAATTCATTAATCATCTTTAAAATTCCTTTTGCGCACTGTGTGATTTAATGAAGGCGTCAACTCAAGTTGTCATAAAGAAGGTCGGGCCAATTGGCGGGACTGGTGGGGTAGTGAAAGATATGAATATCAATGGCGTCAATCGCATTGTTAAGATCAGTGTTCATCATGGTTCTGTTATTGATTGTCTTACTGTACGTTTTCTACATGATAACGGTGAGGAAAGTACCGAGGTGTGGGGTCTAAGAGGAGGAAATCTGGCAGAGGTACCACCTTTTTTAATCTCTAAACTAACAAAATTCCAACTCTGTGAGCGAGAAGTGGAAAGTCTTATTTCTTGGTAAAGCAAATTGTCCACATTGATCCATTACTTGTGATAACAATAGAGGAAGAATTAATGTAGTGAAATGCAGGACATGTTATCCTACTGTTAGCAGGACCACTTGAACTGGTATTGATAATTGTACCAATGGGGCTTCTTAAGTGATGAAAAACAAAATAATATAGTGACCAAGGATTTTTCCGTGAAATTTGGCAGAAAAATATAAAAGTAATCATTAAATTGAACCTACACTTATGTTGGAATGAAATGAAGTGAATTTTGTCACCAATTTTGAACTTTGATTAATGTGTTCATCAATGGTAAATGTTGATTAATGTAGCCACCAAAAGGATATTGATGATATATGTTATATGCTGTTTGTCTTGTAGTTCAATCTTGAAGATTCTGAGTACATTACCTCCGTTAAAGGCCACTATGGTGCATTCACGAGGGGTATAATTGTTCTGAGATCACTTAAATTTGAGACAAACATGAGATCTTTTGGACCATATGGTACAGGAGGGGAATTCCCCTTTGAACTTCCAGCAATTAGTGGTCAAATTATTGGTTTCCATGGACGCTCAGGATGGTATCTTGATGCACTTGGAGTTTACGTCAAGGTGTGTAATAAAATTATTATTATTGATAATAAACAGCTCTATTTTATCTGTTGTAAAATCCATCTGAAATCAAGTAACAGACAATTTCATAAAATATTCTACATTATTAAAATGTTAAACAAATTACACCTTCAGATTTGTAAACAAAACATAATTCTTGGACCCAAATATAGATCATATCATGCTCCCATTCTCTTCCCTCTTGTTTACTTCCACCTTGTATTGTCTAATAGAAAATGTATTCAGTTGACCTCTAGGTACTTGTCCTCTTAATCTGTATTCATTTCCTCCTTTTATAAATTAATAACTGCAATTTACTTCACCCAGGACAGAGAAGAAATCATCAAGAAAGAACTTGAGGATTGCAAGAAGGTCTCTTTTTCTCCCCATATTCCCGCAAATATATTTCTTACATTGTTTAATGAGTCACTTAGAGATTGTCAATATTAATTTTTCTCTCTTCCGGACACAGAATTGGAAACACACAGAGGCCAACTATTTGAAGCTAGTGCAAAATTTAAGAGCTGAGTTGGATAACAAAGATGAAATTCAAAAGAAGCTCGAATCTGAGGTACTGATCGTGGAGTTTTATTTATCATATTTTTTAAATTGGTTTTCACTTTTGATTCACTCACAAATGCATTGGTTTTTCTATTGATAGATTGAGTCCTTAAAAATCAAGAATGATGAATTACCAAAATTAAGAGCTGAGTTGGCTAACAAAGATGAAATTCAAAATATGCACGAATCTGAGGTACTGGTTGTGGAGTATTATTTTTCATACTTTTTAAATTTGTTGTTCACAGTGGATTGATTCGCATATGCATTCGTTTTTCTATTGATAGATCGAGTCCTTAAAAAGCAAGAATGATGAATTACCAAAATTAAGAGCTGAGTTGGATAACAAAGATGAAATTCAAAAGAAGCTCGAATCTGAGGTACTGATCGTGGAGTATTATTTTTCATACTTTTTTAATTGGTTATTCACTTTTGATTGACTAGCATATGCATTGGTTTTTCTATTGATAGATCGAGTCCTTAAAAAGCAAGAATGATGAATTACCAAAATTAAGAGCTGAGTTGGATAACAAAGATGAAATTCAAAAGAAGCTCGAATCTGAGGTACTGATCGTGGAGTATTATTTTACATACTTTTTAAATTTGTTGTTCACGGTTAATTGACTCGCATATGCATTGGTTTTATATTGATAGATCGAGTCCTTAAAAATCAAGAATGATGAATTACCAAAATTAAGAGCTGAGTTGGCTAACAAAGATGAAATTCAAAAGAAGCTCGAATCTGAGGTACTAGTTGTGGAGTATTATTTTTCATACTTTTTTAATTGGTTGTTCACTTTTGATTGACTCGCATATGCATTTGTTTTTTTATTGATAGATCGAGTCATTAAAAAGCAAGAATGATGAATTACCAAAATTAAGAGCTGAGTGGGATAACAAAGATGAAATTCAAAAGAAGCTCGAATCAGAGGTACTGATTGTGGAGTATTATTTTTCATGCTTTTTTAATTAAAAGTTGAGTTGTATAACAAAGATGAAATTCAAAAGAAGCTCGAATCTGAGGTACTGATCGTGGAGTATTATTTTTTATATTTTTAATTGGTTGTTGACTTTGATTGACTCGCATATAAACTAGCTTTTCTATTGATAGATCGAGTCCTTAAAAAGTAAGAATGATGAATTACCAAAATTAAGAGCTGAGTTGGATAACAAAGATGAAATTCAAAAGAAGCTCGAATCTGAGGTACTGATCGTGGAGTATTATTTTACATTATTTTTAAATTTGTTGTTCACTGTTGATTGATTCGCATATGCATTGGTTTTCTATTAATAGATCGAGTCCTTAAAAATCAAGAATGATGAATTATCAAAATTAAGAGCTGAGTTGGCTACCAAAGATGAAATTCAAAAGATGCTTGAATCTGAGGTACTGGATGTGGAGTACTATTTTTCATACTTTTTTAATTGCTTGTTCACTCTTGATGGACTCGCATATGCATTGATTTTTCTATTGATAGATCGAGTCCTTAAAAAGCAAGAATAATGGATTACCAAAATTAGGAGCTGAGTTGGATAACAAAGATGAAATTCAAAAGAAGCTCGAATCTGAGGTACTGATTGTGGAGTATTATTTTTCATACTTTTTTAATTAGTTGTTCATTTTTTATTCTCTCACATATGCATTGGTTTTTCTATTGATAGATCGAGTCCTTAAAAAGCAAGAATGATGAATTACCAAAATTAAGAGCTGAGTTGGATGACAAAGATGAAATTCAAAAGAATCTCGAATCTGAGGTACTGATTGTGGAGTATTATTTTTCACACTTTTTTAATTGGTTGTTCACTTTTGATTCACTCGCATATGCATTGGTTTTTCAATTGATAGATCGAGTCCTTAAAAAGCAAGAATGATGAGTTACCAAAATTAAGAGCTGAGTTGGATAACAAAGATGAAAATCAAAAGAAGCTCGAATCTGAGGTACTGATCGTGGAGTATTAGTTTTCATACATTTTTAAATGGTTGTTCACTTTTGATTGACTCGCATATGCATTGGTTTTTCTATTGATAGATCGAGTCTTTAAAAAGCAAGAATGATGAATTACCAAAATTAAGAGCTGAGTTGTATGACAAAGATGAAATTCTAAAGAAGCTCGAATCCGAGGTACTGATCATGGAGTATTATTTTTCATACTTTTCTAATTGGTTTTTCACTTTTGATTGACCCGCATATGCATATCAATTGATAGATTGAGTCCTTAAAAAGCAAGAAGGATGAATTATTTATATTGAGAGCTGAGTTGGATAACAAAGATAAAATTCAAAAGAAGCTCGAATCTGAGGTACTGAACGTGGAGTATTATTTTACATACTTTTTAAATTTGTTGTTCACTGTTGATTGACTCGCATATGCATTGGTTTTTCTGTTGATAGATCGAGTCCTTAAAAAGCAAGAGTGATGAATTACCAAAATTAAGAGCTGAGTTGGATAACAAAGATGAAATTCAGAAGAAGCTCGAATCTGAGGTACTGATCGTGGAGTATTATTTTTCATACTTTTATAATTGGTTGCTCACTTTTTATTGATTCGCATATGCATTGATTTTTCCATTGATAGATCGAGTCCTTAAAAAGCAAGATTGATGAATTACCAAAATTAAGAGCTGAGTTGGATAACAAAGATGAAATTCAAAAAAAGCTCGAATCTGAGGTACTGATTGTGGAGTATTATTTTTCATACTTTTTTAATTGATTGTTCACTTTTTATTCACTCTCATATGCATTGGTTTTTTTATTAATAGATCGAGTCCTTAAAAAGCAAGAATGATGAATTACCAAAATTAAGAACTGAGTTGGATAACAAAGATGAAGTTCAAAAGAAGCTCGAATCTGAGGTACTGATCGTTGAGTATTATTTTTCATACTTTTTTAATTGGTTGTTCACTTTTGATTGACTCGCATATGCATTGATTTTTATATTGATAGATCGAGTCTTTAAAAAACAAGAATGATGAATTACCAAAATTAAGAGCTGAGTTGGATAACAAAGATGAAATTCAAAAGAAACTCGAATTTGAGGTTCTGATCATGGAGTATTATTTTTCATACTTTTCTAATTGGTTTTTCACTTTTGATTGACCCTTATATGCATTGGTTTATCTATTGATAGATTGAGTCCTTAGAAAGCACGAATGATGAATTACCAATATTGAGAGCTGAGTTGGATAACGAAGATGAAATTCAAAAGAAGCTCAAATATGAGGTACTTATCATGGAGTATTATTTTTCATAAAGACCACAACCACTCTTTTTAATCAATTAAGTAAATAGTGGCATGACCTCTATTCTTCTCTTAAAAAAAATTATTTTTAATCAGTTCTAAGGTTGAAGTAAACAAAAAGAAAGGGAAAGGGAGTATGACACGGTTTATATTTAAGTCCTACGGGTATATGTTGTTAATAAATATAAATATAAATATTTCATAACACTGTCCTTATTTGCATATATATAATGTTTATTTGCTTTTGTTATCTCCCTTAGTGTCCTTAATTTTACTTTTGTCCTCGTAAATTATCATAACTACTAATTAATATTAGAAAGTATATATGTGGGTAAAATGTTGTTCGCATTATTTAGTTTCTCCTAAGGATAGATTAAATATTCATATGCCAAATCAGCAGCCATGTCAGAAGAGTAGTTATAACACTTCCTCCAGTTCTATCCCATGCCGTCCGCTAACACTTCCTCCAATTCTGACTCTTCTGGACCCACATTGCAGCGGAATTTGCCTCAACGGTCACGGACAGCCCTTTAATAGCGGGGCCCAAACTCAGCGTCCCTGTTTCATTTAATTTCTGCCCAAGCCATTGACCGTGCTGCCCGGCTCCTTCTCTTGCTCTCTGTGTCCTTCAACTGAGTGAAAATTAGAATCAATCTGCCCCAATTCATTCTATGCAATGAAGGGCGGTAATGTGTTTTTGCCCCACCAATATGATTCTCGTCAAATCTCTACCTTGTTTGTGGGATTTTTGGTCCACCAATATGATTCTCGCTGTCTTTTCTTCGTTCTGATCAGTGAAGTCCGAAATCTTTTCCAATTCTATTTCGCATTTGAGGTTCTTGGACCTTTCCGATCTGGTGATCATAGTGTTAATTCTCTTTTAGGATGGCTCGGGTTGGATTTTGGCATTGATGGATTCGCATCATAATTTTAATTGGTGCAAACCCATTGGCGGATGAATTCTTCCTGGATGATTGGTTAGCATTAGTAGTTTGCAAATCCATGATGGATGGTTCTCACATAAAATTGTTGTTCTACTTTTTTTTTTTTAGTTGAAACCCGTAGGTATGCATTGATAAAATAGAGAGTTCTTACATTACATTATAATAAACCACAGTTAAGTAAAAAACTAAGCCTACTAGAGAAATAAGCTACATAACTCTAATTTTGATTCAATAAATACTCCTCTGATGCTCTTGAGAAGTATGCTGCACTCAGCCTCTGTTCTATATCCAGATGTGATAATTGACATTGGATTGCGTGCCACTTGCTGTTTTTCCAGTACGCCGAGCCCAATTTGCCATGCAATGTGGTACCTGCACCGCCTTCCTTGTTACGTACCGTATTACCAGTTTATGCCAGTTTCTGTTGTAGGCTTGGATACACTTCATGACCGTCTCTGCTGCCCTTCAGGATGGCACCTCTTCCATCTTTTTCTCTGAGACAACTTTTACCAGCACCGAACAATCTGAAAAAATAACGAAGGTTCCTTCATTTGCCCCCATCCATCACGTATTGTATAGCGTAGAGCATAGCTTCTGCTTCTGCTTCTGCATGAAAAGGGTCCCCTGCCTCCGCCTTGCCATAGTGTGTATAGACCACATCATCCCTTCTATTGAAAACCACCATGCCTATGCCTGTCCCATGCACAACATCCCACGATGCATCCACCAGAATAACCATTGCCCTATTTGGAACCAGTATTGGTTAAATGTTTACATGTTTCCACTCTAATTTGTTGTGTGATCTCTGCTGAGCAAAGTGCCCGAGCTGTAGTTAACACAATTTGAGGAGTGGATCTTTTTGCTTGGAACAGTTCTTCATTACGCGCCTTCCACAACTCCCACATTATATACAGAACATGGCTGCTTCATCTCCTTCTTAATTGTTTGTAATAGACAGAATTGTTTCAGCTATGTTTAGCGAAAGCCCCCCTACCCTTAGCGCAAATGGAGACATGAACCACGTTGCCCGAGACAAATGACAGAAAAACAATAGTGCATGGTAAACTCATTTTCCTGATGGCATCTAGGGCACACTGGTTGGATCGCGTGTATGCGCTTGATAACTCAAAGGTTGTTTGTCAGGCCACTGTGTATGGCTCTCCAAATGAAGGTTTTTACATGCAGCAATACACCCTTCCATTTCCAAATGACCTTAAAAGCTTGTGTTTTTGTTCGGCCATATAGTGGTGTAATTTGGTTTGTCTCTACCAGCACCTTGTACCCTTCCTTTACCGTGTGCACCCCCCACTTACCCAGTGTCCAGATCAACTATCTCCCAAGATATGATCATCTACCAGATGTCACACTTCTTGACTGAAGTGCTGCATAACTTGTGTCCCAAATAGATTTTCTACTCTTTCTTCATGCCACTGAACCGTCTCAAAATTGTATAGGTCAGCTACCTTGACCGTACCAGTTTGATTTGCTCGTACCGGCTGATCCTCCCATTCCATGAACCACGGCTGTCCCCTAGCTTCTATGCTCCTCCCATCCCCTATGACCCACATCGCTTTTTCAGCCACCTCCCTGGCTCCCTTTTACATTCTTGCAGCTTCTTCCACAGAGAACTTGTATTTCTCCCAACCTTTGCATCCCACACGGACACTCATGGATAGTACTTTGCTTTCACCAGATTCATTACATGCCACTTATTGATTTTGCACCAGATTCATTACATGCCACTTATTAATCAATAAGTAGCATGTAATAAATCTGGTGCAATAAGTGGCATATAATGAATCTGGTGAACGCCATTGAAGTCAAAAGAATGAATTGGGGCATTTTCCTCCCCATGTATGAATTAAGATGATGAATTAGATCAGTGCTTTCCGTACTCAGATCATCTTCGGCTTTTCGTAACAAAACAGTTGCGCTTCTGAGAAAAATATGTTCAATTTAAACATGTTGATTGAAATATAAAAAATGGTTTATAGTGTTCAATATCATAACACGATTTTCATTAGTCAAATTAGATCTACTGTTACATCATATGGTTTAATGGTTAGCATCTAAGTTTGATGCAATATACATTCCATAGCTTGTCCAATTTTATCCAATAATAATAACCTGCGTACCTTCCCCTGTTGTCTAACATAAACCGAAATCTTCAGAGAAACTTTCAAATCACATTTTTGTAGTATAATTTAGAAGAAAGACACTCCATGAATGCATCTAGTTATGTAATCCTCAGATTATTGTATAATTGTCTTTTGATGCAGATATATATTTATATTGAGTAATAGATATATAGAGTAATATAGTTTGCAAGATTAATTTTACCATTCACTTTCTATTCTGTTGAACTTTTTGAGGCCATGAAATGTTATTTTTCACATGAACAAAAAAGTAAATAGTGTATAAGCTTCTAAACTTCAAAACCCTATTTTGATGAGGAAATTAATTACAATGGCTGTTATGTTTGCAAAATGGTATGTACAGTACCAGTTATTTTTCACATAAAGTCTTCTTTACTTTCATTTCATATCTTAGTGTTTTTATCATTATTTTTATGTTGTTAATTAAATTAAGGGAATGCAAGAGGAGGAAGATGGCTTGTTGCAAGTCGAACATCACAATCCTTGTCCTATTCGGAGTTGCATGTCTTGGGATAGCTTTAATGCTGTTTAAAATTATCAAGGTTTTATTTTTTTTTTGCCTTATCATATCATCTACTCCTTAATTTCCAGCTTTTGACTTTGTTTACTTTTGCAATTTGTATGTATTGTTCAAAAGTAGCATATTTAATCTTTTGGTGGGAGGCAGCGAGCTAGAGTGATTGGGATTGCATGTAATCCGACGGATGTACTGTGTGTCATTAAATAAATTGATTTATGCATATCAAATTATTCACCTTTAATATATTTATACACCTATAATATATATGAGGTAGATTCGTCAGTCATCTAAACTTGATTTTTCATGTCATAAAATTCAATTAATGTTACGTTATAATTCTGTGATTTAATTATTAATATTAACTTTTAGTATGGTTTAATTTTTCATTTCAGTTTTGATTTTGTGATTGGCAGTTTTGATCTCACTTACATCATACAAAATTTAGTAAAGTTGGTCAATTGTATATTGAGGGTTCAAATGCCTCATGCAAAAAATGTGCTCCGAGACCATTTTTTTTTTTTTTTTGAAAAACTTTTACTATTTTTTTACTTAGGTAACAAAATTACTGTTTCTAGACTATCTAAAATTACTGTCGAGATTGAGCATGAGAGAGAATTTGATCCGATGCCTATCAGACCCCCTTTGTTCCCTTGTAAAATATGTTGAAATGTGAAAATTTTTCTGAGTGTGAAAAATGGGTTGTGGATTGTGAAATTAAAATTGAAATGAATATAAATGATTTTTGGATATTTAATTTTTTTTTTTTTTTTTTTTGCGTTGTACCTAGTTGATTTGGTTTAAAAAGCCAAAGCATGGATAGATGTGGTATACACTGACAGAAAATTAAGAAAACTCCTTTATAAATAAAAACGAATATGGTGGCAATACAAAGAGAGAACACCATAAATGAGAAAGAAATAAAGATCAACTAACACAAAAAGCTTCAACCAAATTGAAATACATATGAGTCTTTCAAATGCTGTTAACAACCTGATGTCAAAGCACAAAATGCTGTTAAAAACAATATACTTAATAGCACCGACTCGACCATTCCTTCACATACAAATAATCTAAAATTACAATGACTTCCACCCTTGACCCTCACTACCTCTCTCTCTGTCTCTGCAATAGCAGAGGGTTCAAATCATAACAATTAGCAAATATTTTCAATGCCAAAAAAGGAGAAAGAAAAAGAACTCCAGAACTCTGAAAAAGGAACTCACATTTCAATTTATCTTGGTCCAGTTATCATCATATAAGCAGTTCCATGGGCACGACTACTTCCATTTATAAAATCAACAAAAAAAAAATTTAAGTTTCATCTAATATAAGCAGTTCCATGGGCACGACTATTTGGTAATAAAAAAATAATTTAAGATTCAGCCAATCTTTCTGCAAATG
Organism: Carex littledalei; assembly: GCA_011114355.1. Classification (NCBI taxonomy): domain Eukaryota; kingdom Viridiplantae; phylum Streptophyta; class Magnoliopsida; order Poales; family Cyperaceae; genus Carex; species Carex littledalei. The sequence goes on along the minus strand of CM022090.1, from coordinate 14,549,604 downwards.
CATTCCGATAGTTCTGCACAAAAAAATGATGTATAATCGGAATTAGTATATATATATATATATATATATATATTTGCATGCATTACACAATAATATGAGAATCACTGTCAGTTTCGACAGTTATATGTGGCTTTTGTTTATTCAACAATTGACATATAATTAGAAATAGCTCAAACAAACTATCTGCATGCATTAATAATATTTGAATATTCACTGCAAGTAATATTGATGAATTTAATTAGGACTACAAATGATGAAAAAAACATCAATTGATGTATTAAACGTGCTGTAAATGCTTTGCAAGAGATTTTGGTTGCTAAAAAAAAAAGATGTATTAATTTGAAATTGTACCAATTAATTTTTTTTCTTGCATGAATTAGATAATATTTAGAGCTAACATGCGAGTTTTGTTGACGGTAAGGCCCAGGGAAAGGGTTAGTTGTGCCAGGATTAACTGACAGGTGGGGTCTAAGGTACTGATTTGTGTCGAGAATTGTGTGTACATTAAAATTGTAAATTGGTAAATTGAAAGGATATATCTTAATGCGGATCACACCGCTCAGATCAGACAAGAAAGGATGCATAAAAGTTGGATGTATTTTTAGTGCTTATTTTTTTGTTAATGATGTGAGAACTTGGGTTATCTATATGACCAGAGTTGTTTATTATTTTGAACTTGGGGTTATCTACAAAAACTGTTGATTAATTAAGAGCACAATAATTATTTTCTTTCTTAATCAATATTTTAGATTTAGTAAACTTAGAAATAGAAACATCAATAAAAAAACATTTGCTTTTGATGGATAAATATACAAATTAATTTAATGTTTTGATGGACAAATATTTAATACAAGAGATGATATATTCATGAACACGCACAACTTTATATATGAACTAACAATAATAAAACCAAATGGATGAACCTATAAGACTCAACAATTTATTTCGGCCCAAACAAATAACTAACCAGGCCTGAGGCCCAGTCCAAGGATGGGCAATTTACATATCAAGAGATAGACAACGGCCTAGACAATTGAAGTTATATATGAATTAAGAGGAATGCTCAAATGCTCCATTAATTTTGTATTCCAATGATGCCTCACAATTAAAGTTAATGTCACGGATCAATGTTCCTTTCAAGATTGTTGGAAAAATTAATGCGATGGTGGTTTCTAGATGTTGACAAGAGAAGGCTTTGACCAAGTCAACTGTCTTTTATGCTCATGTATGCTATTAAGTACGCTGTCATTACTAAAAAAAATATTAAGTTTACATGGTTGTATAGTAAAGTTTACAGTCATGAAAAGCTTTGAATTTGAATAATTAAAAGTAGCAGTTAGATCCAGATTTAGAAAAAAAAAAAATTAAAATTAATTTACAAGTTTAGAGACTTCAAACAAATGCTTTACAAAATTATGGTTTGCAAACTTGGTGATGAACAATTTACATACTTAAAAGTAGTTCTGGTTAGTTGCTAGTTATGGAAAGTCGACAGTGACCTTCTAGAAGTGGTCCCGGTCAAAACGGTTAGCCCGAGAATTTGACCGGATACCATTTCTTAAATGAAAAAAAAATTAAATTACTTAATAAATTTACAGATTTGAAGTACCCACTTTACATACTTGTGAAATAAAGTTCACAGATTTTGGTGCAAAAGTAGTCTTAAAAGTACTCGATTTATAAATAATAATAAAGTAATGATTAATTTCATTATCACCACTGGAACTCTCCCACCATTCATTTGGTTAGCAACTGCAAAAATAAACGGTCCAACTTTTGACACATCTCTTTAATTGACTTGACTAACGACTTCTCTAGAAAATGACAAGACTTCTCTCTTGACAATATCACCTTGTAAACTATATATTCTACTCGAAAGAAGAAAAATTACCTAATTCCTTTGTGAAAATTAGAATTTTGTTCGCTTATGTTTATAATTTGATATCCTTTCTAAATCAATTACGTACTACATAAATGCTTGTGTCTAATTGCCTCGACAAGGACATATGTAACTATATATAGACGATTAATCAAAGCTCTCTAACATCGAATCTCTCTCTGATCTTATATGAGCAACTGTTTTTCAAATTACCTTTTCCTTCTTTTTTCTCTATCCACCAGTTAAGGACTTAACAGGAACCAGGCATTCATTCAACCGTATTTATTATACTGAGCTTCTTTAATTGTCTTATTATAGAAGTGAGACATCTCTTTGTGTAGGATGAAGTGTATGTGTGTGTGTGTCTCGCACCCTCTCACACACAATCCTTTGGTTTTGATTAAAGAAGAACAGATACAGAGTTAAAACTTGCCAATGACACTATTCATTTTAACCATCATCATCTTCATCATGGGGAGTCGTCTGTGCACAGCCAACGACACCCTCCTGCCAGGTAAGACTCTTTCTGGAAATCAAACCTTAGTTTCCAAAAATGGTTTCTATGAACTCAGCCTTTTCACTTATTATGTCATGTCTAATGACCACTACCTTGGAATTCGGCCTGTAAACATTTCTGATGAAGTGTTGTGGGTTGCCAATAGAGGCAATCTTATTCGAGATCCTCTTACGTCTGAACTGAAAATTTCTTCTACCGGCAATTTAGTACTGACCCAATCTCTTGAACTGATATGGTCAACAAATCTTAAAAGATCGGATGAAACACCCTATATCATTGCAGTTTTGCTTGATACCGGCAATCTTGTACTACAAGACGATGATAGTATTTCTAGAATAGTATGGCAGAGTTTTGATTACCCAACTCATACTTTGTTCTAGGGAAATAATGTTTACCTCACCGCTTGGTTTATAATTATGTTAGCCATAGCGGTTGCAACCTTATTGGTTGTTGGGTTATTGTTTTTTTGGAAGCACAAAGCAATTTGCCTTGTCTTCAACCAAAAGGATATAACTGGCGACCAACTGGTAGCATATTCATCTGCACAAACAAAAAATATCACCAAGAATTTCTATCACAAGCTTGGAGAAGGAGGTTTTGGTAGTGTTTTCAAGGGATCATTACCAAATTCAACTGTTGTGTCTGTTAAGTGAATGAAAAATGCTTTCTTTGAAGAGAAGCAATTTAGAACGGAGGTGCAAATGATAGGAATAATTGAGCATATAAGCCTTGTCAAACTTCTTGGATTTTTGATCACTCAAAAGAGAGTAATGTTTCTTTTAATATTTATAAACTCGGAAATGCTATCGGTTCGGACTGCAAGCGCACAATCCTTATCGAGTAGTATATACGAGGTCGATCCACAGGGAATATTGGTTCAATGCTTTGAGCGATCGAATCACAATCTTTCGAAAGGCTAGACGAAATCTAAAAATTGAGAGATGTTTGTTGATCAATGTAAATTAGGAAACAATTAAAATAGGAAACAATTAAAAGTAATTAAAATAAAGATAGAGATGAGAATTCCTAGGGTTTCGGCACACCATTGCCACTCAATCCGCCTTGATAATATATTCCTGTTGCGTCTGATTTCCCATTGTTGTTTTAATGAAAGACACCACATAGGTCACTGCGATTTATGTTACGCAAGAATGACAGATCTTTCACCGAGATTCTACACAGGACACTGCGATTTACCTTACGCAAATGTCTGATCTCTCAAATATCCCAAATTACTACACAGATCACTGCAATTTACTTTACGCATGTGATGGAATTTGGTACGCATTTTGTTGATCTGGTTTATGGTTTCCCCGCTAAGATTTTCTTCACATAAACCTAATAGATCTCAACGAGGCTAACTCATACAAATAGTTTCTCTTACCATTAAAGTACTGTCACTACCCTAACGGACTCAAACTAGATCATTGAAATTAGATGAAGAGATAATAAATCACAAAAGCATTTTAGCACAACAACAAGAAATCATAATCAACAGAAATATATATATCAAAATATCAAGAGTAACAAGGTTTACTGCCTAGCCCTAAGAAAAGGAACTTAGCCGCGGAACGGCATGGTTACAAGCACTCCTTTCTTCTCACTTTAATCAAATCTAACCCTAATTACAAAGATGATGTATTCTTCTGCCCAGGGGCCTTATATAGGAGTGTAGGGACGTGTAGAGGTTGATTGGAGGCTAAGAAACTGATCTGGAAACAGCTGTCGGCAGTTATTCCCCAAGAGATGCCTTCGGATACGGGCCGTATCAGGTGATACGGTCCGTATTAGGACCTTGGCAGTTAGGGTTTAAATGCTTCCAGCGCTATCTTCTGGTCTGTGCTAGGCCTGGTCCGTATTGGTCAATACTGGCCGTAACAGGGACTTAGTCGATGAGCGTCGCTGATCCGATTGACCCGATTCTTGCTCCATTTGATGTAAAATAGTCCCAAAACTTGTTTCCTGCAATAAAACATAAAGAAGGGTGACAGTAGCCTTTTTCTCTAATTAATTAAACATAAATGTGAGAAAATATGTAAAACCTAAGCCAAAACCCTACGTAAATCATCATTATTTTGACTCTGATCAATTTTGTTCCGAAGGCACTAGGCGGTTGTTGGTTTAAAATGGAACACCCGTTACGAAATAATGGTTGGAATTGCAAGAGGTTTAACTTATTTGCATGAGGAATGCAGAGACTGCATTATTCATTGTGACATTAAGCCTGAGAATATACTTCTCGATGCCAACTTTTGTCCTAAAATTGCCGATTTTGGTATGGCAAAACTACTGGGCAGAGATTTTAGCAGAGCATTAACAGCAATTAGAGGAACAATCGGCTATCTTGGACCCGAATGGATCTCTGGACAACTGATTACAAAAAAAGCCGATGTCTATAGTTTCGGCATGGTGCTTTTCGAAATCATTTAAGGGAAGAGAAATACAGAGAAATTCCAAAATCCGGAATGCACTTACTTCCCTCTTTATGCTGCTATTAAAATTAATCAAGGAGAGATTGTGTGCCTGCTAGATAACAAGTTGCAGGGAAATGCTGACATGGGGGAGCTAAACATAGCTTGTAAGGTTGCTTGTTGGTGCATTCAAGAGATCGAAATGGATAGACCATCGATGCAACAAGTTGTTCAAATGTTGGAGGGTGTTGTTGAAGTTTTGATGCCTCCGCATTCCGAGTTTTCTCCAAAGGCTTGTGGATCTTGAAAATGATTCCATGTATTATGTTGTTGGTTAAGGTCTGCACCAGAACTTGGTGCCAGTTGAATTTTCATTATACTGTTAAGTTTGTTTCTATTTTATTATTATTGTTGTAATTTCCTCTCTCTGATTTATGTGGCTGCATTAAGTTATGAAGTTTCTACTTATTGAGAATCTTTTTATTCTATTGTTGAATCCGAGTTGGATGTTAAATTATTGTTGACAGCTAGCGTTAGGCATATTGTATATCCTTTTTCATTTTAACTAGTACTACTTTGCTGCATGTGTTATGTTTTTTTTTTCTTAATTAAATAGAAAATTTTGGCATGTACTTGCTTGGCAGTATAAGTCGCAATATAAATGCAGTAATTTAGATAACGTTTAGTTATCTGTTTCATAATGATCTGCTTATTAGGAGGTGTCCATTTTTCTGAACTTGATCTATTTTGTGCAGGGCCAACCCCAACCCACCTATTGTCCCAAATTCTGAATATAGTATATCCGTAACAAACTGTGTAGCGGGTAAAACTCAAGTTGGTATTTGTTCGTGTCAGCTGCTTCACGGTCGTATCATAACTTTTGCAGCAGAAAAACTTTGGGGATGAAGAACTGTATATTGTATCTTTTATTTTTCTCCCAAATTTCCCAAATTATATATTCATCAATGATGACATTTTATTCATATTGTAACACTTATCAAGTGAATTAGATTTTTAATTGTCTGAATTTAATTATCGTCTTTAAACATCAGCAAACTATAAATAAATTGCATGGCAAATTATATGAAATTTTGTTGGTATGTTTCTTTCCAAAAGTTTCTTTAGATTAGTCTTATTAAATTGATTTGAAAACAGTATTAAAAATTGTTCATTATCAAGTACATGCTGTTTTATTTAATTTTGTGGATTTACATGAATTATATATGTGTGAAGAAAATAAATACTTGTTTATAATGTGAACGCATGTTAACAACCCCACTCTTGTCTTTTAATAGCAGCAGTCGTTTTCCTTGTTGAAATTTTTTGTAGACATTTTGAAGAATTTATTTGTTCAATTATTCAAAGTCAAATATGATTCACTTGCATATAATTGGTCTCCGCCAGTATTACAAAACTTGATTCGTACAGTAATTGGTTGAGGACCTGAGGTCAACATTAAATATTAAAAAGAATGGATTGCAAGAATTGGTTTAACACTGGAGATGATTTGGGTCATGCTACTAACTATCATAATATGATGTCACTGCTTCCCTTTCAATTAGTAAAGTATCATTCCCTACAGTATAAATATCAAAGCAACTCCTCTCTGTACTTGTTCAAGAGGAAAAACAGAGCAAGCGCAGATGGCCACTTCTAGAGTGAAATTGGGATCCCAGGGATTAGAGGTACAAATTATTTTGATACTTTTTTGTAATTTCTTTTTAAAAACACTTTCATGCACAGTTCTACAGAAATAATTACGGTTGTTTTTGCAGGTATCAAAGCTGGGTTTTGGATGCATGGGACTCTCATATGCTTACAACTCTCCGGTGTCTGACGATGACAGTATATCGATAATAAAACATGCATTTGACAGCGGCATCACCTTCTTTGTCACCTCTGATGTGTATGGACCTCATACCAATGAGATTTTGGTTGGCAAGGTTAGTTCTACACTTCAATTTCATACAGGGGATTTAGATTTAGAATTTGTAACCGCAAGCTTAGTGCAGTGAGACGAGCCCTCATTTCTCTACGGAGATAAACATGTATAATTTTCAAAAATAACATCTTAAAAATGCCGGAGTGAACCGGGGACCTTTAAGAAAAAAAATTAAAATAATTTTGCTTTCATACTTGATATTGGAAAATTCAACAGAAAAATTAAATTTGGTCAATTATTTTTTAAATTTACTGAAAGGAGAAATTGAAACTCAATACATCAATTTGAAGTTGCCAACCAAAAAGTTTCTTATGTTCCTAACAAAGGTCTTCACTTATCAGGCTCTTAAGCACTTGCCAAGGGAAAAGGTGCAAGAGGCTACCAAATTTGGGAATTCAAGAAATGCTGCTGGAAATCTAGTGATATGTGGCAAGCCAGATTATGCTCGTGTGTGTTGTGAAGCAAGCCTTAAAAGACTTGAAGTCGAGTACATTGATCTCTACTATCAGCACCGGATTGATACAACCATTCCAATTGAGGAAACTGTAATTACGTTCTTATCCTATTAATTCTTTATTACTGCTAATTAACAATTATCAATTGATTGGGCCTGCTCATCTATGCCCAAAACCTTAATTTGGTAGACAAATAGGAGGCCACAAGTTCTAGAGATTTGTTTAATTAAAGTAATACCAATCAGTAAACAGTAGCCTTATGTGATTGAGTTTTTGTTCTATATAAGTTGGAGAACTAAAGAAGCTAGTTGAAGAGGGGAAGGTGAAGTATATAGGATTGTCAGAGGCAAGTCCTGATACAATTAGGCATGCACATGCGGTGCATCCAATCACTGCTTTGCAGATGGAGTGGTCGCTCTGGTCACGTGATATCGAGTCAGAAATTGTGCCACTTTGCAGGTAATACTTTTTCTTCTCTTTATTCTTATATCAAACATACTAAAATACGGTAGATTATATGGTTTCAGTTGAAGGTTCTTTCATAGACAACAACATATGAAAAAAACCCAATGACACACAGATATATGAGTATTGTTAAGGTTACTTATTAGTTGCTTTTTGGTTGTACATAGAACTTGGCATAGGAATAGTAGCCTACAGCCCGCTTGGTCGTGCATTTTTCGGTGGAAGGGGAGTTGTTGAAGAATTAAAGGACGGCTCATATTGGATAAATTTTAACCATATTGTTTATTACCTTATTCTGACAAATTCACCTTCAGTTCGTATACCATTTTAAACCATATTGCTTATTTCCTTATTCTGACGGCTCATATTGGTTATCTAATCATCTCATACTAATTTTCCTTCAGAGTTTTGGTTAAATTATATGAAAATCAAACCCCAATTAAACAAAAATCATAATTAAGTTACTGATTAAAAGCTCTACAAAATAATGGTACAATGTTACACAGACCACACTTCATAATACCAGAAAATGGTGTCTATTGATTTGTATCTCAAAGACAAGTACATCTTGCTGGTAATAAACTAATATTTTTTCATTACTAAAAAATGGACAAATTACCCAAGGTTTGTGGGGGAGAATTTGGAGAAGAACAAACAATTGTTTTTTCGACTTGAGAGCCTAGCGAAGAAGCACAAATGCACAACTGCTCAACTAGCTCTGGCATGGGTTCTTCACCAAGGGGATGATGTGGTTCCCATCCCAGGTTTTGCTTGATTTATTTTCTATCACATATTTTCTCAAATGATTATTTTTAGAAAACAAACATTCCTTCTCAAATGGTTGTAAACAATATATGCTTGCTATTATTAACTTTTTCATGTAAGGCCAATTGCTATAACAATAGCAAAACAATGACTAAAATAATAATACTGACAATTGAAATGTAATTTTGTTTTTGTGTGGGTTATATCAGGAACTACCAAAATTAAGAACTTGGAGAGCAACATAAGTGCACTGAAAGTGAAACTCTCAGATGAAGACATCAAAGAGTTAACTGATCTGGTAAATGCAGATGATGTGGCTAGTTGTAGATCAGTAAGTCGAAATGAGCGTGCAAACTGGAAATATGCAAATACACCACCTCTCAATCTGTGAGAAAAATGAACATTTTTGACGATTTACTATTTTCGTTTACTTTCCATTTTAATTAATTGGTAGACGAGCGGCTATATATAACTAATTTATTATATTGCAGTTACATCCATTTTATTTTTGTTTTGTTGGTAATATCTCCTCCAATTACTTTCAATTAATTTATCATAAACTTATCATAAACTTGACAGTAAGCTACAAAAAGAAAGGCAAAAAATAAAATGACCTGCCATAACTTGAATAGTCACATAAAACCTTACCAAGAAGAAGCAGCAAATGATCTCTCCAAAGTAGCTGTTAAGGTCATAAAGTCTTTATCAAGGATAAGTGGATCACTAACTCCAATAAATGAAGTCACAAAATGGGCCCTATCATTTTTCAATGTGCAGTGAATTTGATTGATTTGATGTAGTGTTCACACATGCGTTTGGAATTATTAATTAGTATTACATAAATATCAAGATGTGATGATAAAAAATTGGTTATATTGTAAATCAAATTAAATATGATTTATGTGAATGTTCATTATGTAACTTTTAATATTAATTTTCAATTTGGTCTCAGACACATAACGCAAATGTTATAGTTCCTCGGTTCAAGGTCCTGTTGGATCTAGTGGGAGTACCGGTGCACATCTGGGATGAGAAGAAGATAGCAAGAATGGTGTCCAAGTTTGGTTTGTTTCTAGTGACAATTGCACCAGAACACGCTACAAATTTCATGGCCGTAAGGGTAGCTGTGGCCATGGACGACTTGGCTAAAATTCCTCTTAGCATGGGTATTGTGGTTGGTGGTTTAGAGCATCCAGTGAGGATCCGAACTATAGCATGGAAGAAGGGTGCCATATATGAAGTGGCTGACTTCCCCAAGGCTCCACCGAGGTTGCACAGACCTCCCTCTCCTCCTAGCCCACCCCCTTCTGAATAATACCTCAACTATCTACCAACAAGGAATGATGACTCTGACTTAATAGTTTGTTCTAAAAGGGTCCTCTTTGGCCTATGCAATGGGTTAAACCCTACTAGAATTCCACCGAAAATCATGGCGGTGTTGACCGGAACCAAAAAAACGGCGGAGGTCTCAGTGTACACACTCAAGGACCTCCTCCAGGCCACAGACGATCAGAAACAAGAAGACGATCTCATGGGACAGGCACCCATGCAAGATCCACCTGTACCGAGTCAGATTTTGCCACCGACAGAACTCGGCACAAGGGAGAGCACACAGCCTAATCCCAATCAATCAGACACAAGCATGCCAATGGGAAATTCAATGAATCCTGATTCTCCTACGAAAGGTCATTTGTCACGGGGGGAGAAAAACAAAGGAATAGATGATTCTGGGGGTGCTGGGGAGACGTCAGTACAAGGTACTGTAGCGCAGGTTCCAAATGAGGGAAAAGATGTGCTCGTTCCAAGACCAGGGACTGACTGTGGCGCTATTGGGGACTCACAAGGCAAAATACACTACTTTAAGGCAGCTTCGGCAGCAGTCGGGCCGCATCCAATCCAGCAAAGAAGGAGACACACCCAAACAAACCCCAATCACGTGAATAGGTCAATTCCCGTTCAAACCTTTCACACTTCCAGACATATACGGTTTAAAGGTATGGTAGGACGTGGCAGGGGCAGGGCACCTTTGCAAGGACCATCAAATGTATACTCTAATGAAGTGGGTCAATACAGCAGAGGAACTCGACCCAACAGCTGGGTACGCTCAGCCAAACCGATACAGAGAATCAACCCTACACCGCTGACGCAAACAGACAAAGAAACACTCCTAACGGGTCCGCCAGAGGGTGTTAATTCAAACCCTATACCACTGCCGCTGATGCCACAGGGTCCGGATCCATTTAGTGAGGCTGGGTCGGGCTCTACAAGTGCCGAGGCCCACCAAGGGGTTAAGAGGAAGCCTGTCTCTGGCAGAACAGAGGATAGGCCGAAAAGGATTCTCCAAAACAAAACAGCTACACAGGCCATCATTGATCTCAATCCAGAAGGCCACTTTGAGGTCTCCATTCAGCAGGCCCATGGTAAGCAAATTGCCAAAGCATGTGGGGTTTCAATTGATGCAGTTTTTCAAGAATTATACGAGGATAAAGCTGAAAGACTACTAAGGGGAGCAACCTCTCAGGCAGACGACAATGAGCCGACAGAGGAAGAAATGAGACAAAGTGAAGCCCGTTTTCAAGTGGATACTGAGGAAGACTCGGACTCTGGGGAAGCTTGTTAGCTTCTAAGTTAAGTTAGAATGTTATTCAGTTGCTTTTATGTTTTTAATGAATTACAAAAAAATCAGAATTTTATCTTGGAATTGTAGAGGGTTAGCGAATTTGGAAAAATGCAATGTGGTTCGGGATGTAATTAGGTCGGCTAGATGTGATGTATGCTTATTGCAAGAAACTAAACTTAATAAAGTACCTAAGTATGTCTCAAGGTTTTTACCATCTTTTTTTAATGTTAATGTTGCTTACAACCAAGCTTTCAACACAAGTGGAGGCCTTATTATTGCTTGGAAGAGATCCTTTGAGCTCATTGCATCTTGGTCTACTATTCATACCTTATCAGTGATACTTAGGCAAGAAAGCACGGGTTTCATTTTTTTGGTGACGAATGTCTATGGTTCGAGTGTAGATGAAGAGAAAGCAAGATTCATACAGGAGTTGGAGACCGTGGCAAGATTGATCAATCACCCATGGGTTATAGCGGGTGATTTTAATTTGGTTAGGTGGTTAATAGACCGATCCGGTGATCTAAGAGGAACTCACCTCATGGACCTATTTAATGATCTAATTCGAGAGGTAGGTTTGGTGGATGTATATTTGAAGAACCGACAGTATACATGGTCTAACAAGAGACCGAGGCCGACTTTTTCAAAATTGGACCAGGTTTTCACCTCGACGGAATGGCAAATTAATTACCCGTGGACCTCCTCCAGGCCACAGACGATCAGAAACAAGAAGATGATCTCATGGGGTAATACAAACCGTTTCCCAGTTAGTTAGCGAGATTCCCCTTTCTGTACCCCCATTCTTTCCCCAAAGAAACCCTCTACGGATCCTGTCAATCCTGTCAATTACCCATTGAGGTAATTGGAAGCATGTCATGAAATAGATTGGAATAGCCGAGAGGACTGATCTTACTAACTCAAGGCGACCACCTCTCGAAAGCATTTTACTCTTCCATCCGCCAAGTTTCTGTTCGAACTTTTGAAGCAGTGGCATGTAAGTTGATCTTGTTGGTTTCAAGACCGTCAATGGCATTCCTAAATACGATACTGGGAATTGGTCCCTACTACATCCCAACACCCTTTGAATCCACTCAATTTCCCCCTCTGCCAAGTTAACCCGCACAAAGATGCTTTTTTTATAATTTATTTTGAGGCCCGAAATTGATGAGAAAATTCTCATAACCAGTTTAAGGGAGATGAGGGAAGTAATATCAGCCGATGCAATTATTGCGGTGTCATCCGCATACTGCAACGCTAGTATTGCCTCACCAATTTTCCTTGTCAGCTTTCTTTCTAAAAATTTATTCAATGAGCCCACCATTTGTTGAAAGACATCGACAGCTATATTAAATAGCATCGGTGAAAGAGGGTCCCCTTGGCGCAACCCTCTTTTATGCATGAAAAAATCTGAACCTTCCCCCATTAATGATGACTCGAGATTGAGCCATAGCTAGAAGTGCCTTTACCCATGCAATCCATGTTGTCGGGAAACCCCTAGCTTTCATGACCTCAAAAAGAAAATCCCATTCAATAGTATCAAATGCCTAGCGAAACTATGCAATAATTTCTTGTATGAATGAATACTTGAAATTGTGTGTAATCATGGTGCTTGTGACACAAAAATATTTTATTTTTATTTCCAGAAAAATACAAAAATACAAAAAAATCAGAAATGAGAAAAATCCAAAAAAATAGAAAAACCAGAAAAAAAAATAGAATAAAAGATGGAGGATAAAAAGAGTACGGGTGCCTACACAAGACTGGTTACCAATAGGCTCGAGAAAACCTCCCAAATTTTAAATTCTTGTATATATTTAATTTTTTCAAAAAATAGTCACAAGTACCAACACACTTAGTTGTCATACTTTGCTCCAATCAATTGGGAAGGAAAATCAAAATTTATATCATTAGAATTCCTATTGATTGGAAGGGATCCATTTATAATCGAAGGGGAAATTAATACTCTCAATTTTAAGGATATTTGTGAAGTAGATTGTTCGATGATAATTTTTCTAGGGTAAGCATAATGAGGTCAATCATGGGGTGAATAAACTGTTCAAAGGAGAGATTATGAATATTTTTAAAGTTCTAGATTTTTATTGTCATGCCAATTGTACCAAACCTAAGCCCTAATTTAATTTTTAAACAAGACCTTGAGATTGTATGGTTTAACCTAGACCGAATCTTTGACCAGCTGGGATGTCGTTGCTTGAGGACAAGCAACAATTCAAGTTGGGAGGCGTGATCAGAGTCAAAATAATGATGATTTACGTAGGATTTTGGCTTAGGTTTTACATATTTTCTCACATTTATGTTTAATTAATTAGAGAAAAAGGCTACTGTCACCCTTCTTTATGTTTTATTGCAGGAAACAAGTTTTGGGACTATTTTACATCAAATGGAGCAAGAATCGGGTCAATCAGATCAGCGACGCTCATTGACTAAGTTCCTGTTACGGCCAGTATTGACCAATACGGACCAGGCCTAGCACAGACCAGAAGATAGCGCTGGAAGCATTTAAACCCTAACTGCCAAGGTCCTAATACGGACCGTATCACCTGATACGGCCCGTATCCGAAGGCATCTCTTGGGGAATAACTGCCGACAGCTGTTTCCAGATCAGTTTCTTAGCCTCCAATCAACCTCTACACGTCCCTACACTCCTATATAAGGCCCCTGGGCAGAAGAATACATCATCTTTGTAATTAGGGTTAGATTTGATTAAAGTGAGAAGAGAGGAGTGCTTGTAACCATGCCGTTCCGCGGCTAAGTTCCTTTTCTTAGGGCTAGGCAGTAAACCTTGTTACTCTTGATGTTTTGATATATATATTTCTGTTGATTATGATTTCTTGTTGTTGTGCTAAAATACTTTTGTGATTTATTATCTCTTCATCTAATTTCAATGATCTAGTTTGAGTCCGTTAGGGTAGTGACAGTACTTTAATGGTAAGAGAAACTATTTGTATGAGTTAGCCTCGTTGAGATCTATTAGGTTTATGTGAAGAAAACCTTAGCGGGGAAACCATAAACCAGACCAACAAAACACGTACCAAATTCCATCACATGCGTAAAGTAAATTGCAGTGATCTGTGTAGTAATTTGGGGTATTTGAGAGATCAGACATTTGCGTAAGGTAAATCGCAGTGTCCTGTGTAGAATCTCGGTGAAAGATCTGTCATTCTTGCGTAACATAAATCGCAGTGACCTATGTGGTGTCTTTCATTAAAACAACAATGGGAAATCAGACGCAACAGGAATATATTGTCAAGGCGGATTGAGTGGCAATGGTGTGTCGAAACCTTAGGAATTCTCATCTCTATCTTTATTTTAATTACTTTTAATTGTTTCCTAATTTACATTGATCAACAAACATCTCTCAATTTTCAGATTTCGTCTAGCCTTTCGAAAGATTGTGATTCGATCGCTCAAAGCATTGAACCAATATTCCTTGTGGATCGACCTCGTATATACTACTCGATAAGGATTGTGCGCTTGCAGTCCGAACCGATAGCATTTCCGAGTTTATAAATATTAAAAGAAACATTGCTCTCTTTTGAGTGATCAAAAATCCAAGAAGTTTGACAAGGCTTATATGCTGAATTATTCCTATCATTTGCACCTCCGTTCTAAATTGCTTCTCTTCAAAGAAAGCATTTTTCATTCACTTAACAGACACAACAGTTGAATTTGGTAATGATCCCTTGAAAACACTACCAAAACCTCCTTCTCCAAGCTTGTGATAGAAATTCTTGGTGATATTTTTTGTTTGTGCAGATGAATATGCTACCAGTTGGTCGCCAGTTATATCCTTTTGGTTGAAGACAAGGCAAATTGCTTTGTGCTTCCAAAAAAACAATAACCCAACAACCAATAAGGTTGCAACCGCTATGGCTAACATAATTATAAACCAAGCGGTGAGGTAAACATTATTTCCCTAGAACAAAGTATGAGTTGGGTAATCAAAACTCTGCCATACTATTCTAGAAATACTATCATCGTCTTGTAGTACAAGATTGCCGGTATCAAGCAAAACTGCAATGATATAGGGTGTTTCATCCGATCTTTTAAGATTTGTTGACCATATCAGTTCAAGAGATTGGGTCAGTACTAAATTGCCGGTAGAAGAAATTTTCAGTTCAGACGTAAGAGGATCTCGAATAAGATTGCCTCTATTGGCAACCCACAACACTTCATCAGAAATGTTTACAGGCCGAATTCCAAGGTAGTGGTCATTAGACATGACATAATAAGTGAAAAGGCTGAGTTCATAGAAACCATTTTTGGAAACTAAGGTTTGATTTCCAGAAAGAGTCTTACCTGGCAGGAGGGTGTCGTTGGCTGTGCACAGACGACTCCCCATGATGAAGATGATGATGGTTAAAATGAATAGTGTCATTGGCAAGTTTTAACTCTGTATCTGTTCTTCTTTAATCAAAACCAAAGGATTGTGTGTGAGAGGGTGCGAGACACACACACACATACACTTCATCCTACACAAAGAGATGTCTCACTTCTATAATAAGACAATTAAAGAAGCTCAGTATAATAAATACGGTTGAATGAATGCCTGGTTCCTGTTAAGTCCTTAACTGGTGGATAGAGAAAAAAGAAGGAAAAGGTAATTTGAAAAACAGTTGCTCATATAAGATCAGAGAGAGATTCGATGTTAGAGAGCTTTGATTAATCGTCTATATATAGTTACATATGTCCTTGTCGAGGCAATTAGACACAAGCATTTATGTAGTACGTAATTGATTTAGAAAGGATATCAAATTATAAACATAAGCGAACAAAATTCTAATTTTCACAAAGGAATTAGGTAATTTTTCTTCTTTCGAGTAGAATATATAGTTTACAAGGTGATATTGTCAAGAGAGAAGTCTTGTCATTTTCTAGAGAAGTCGTTAGTCAAGTCAATTAAAGAGATGTGTCAAAAGTTGGACCGTTTATTTTTGCAGTTGCTAACCAAATGAATGGTGGGAGAGTTCCAGTGGTGATAATGAAATTAATCATTACTTTATTATTATTTATAAATCGAGTACTTTTAAGACTACTTTTGCACCAAAATCTGTGAACTTTATTTCACAAGTATGTAAAGTGGGTACTTCAAATCTGTAAATTTATTAAGTAATTTAATTTTTTTTTCATTTAAGAAATGGTATCCGGTCAAATTCTCGGGCTAACCGTTTTGACCGGGACCACTTCTAGAAGGTCACTGTCGACTTTCCATAACTAGCAACTAACCAGAACTACTTTTAAGTATGTAAATTGTTCATCACCAAGTTTGCAAACCATAATTTTGTAAAGCATTTGTTTGAAGTCTCTAAACTTGTAAATTAATTTTAATTTTTTTTTTTCTAAATCTGGATCTAACTGCTACTTTTAATTATTCAAATTCAAAGCTTTTCATGACTGTAAACTTTACTATACAACCATGTAAACTTAATATTTTTTTTAGTAATGACAGCGTACTTAATAGCATACATGAGCATAAAAGACAGTTGACTTGGTCAAAGCCTTCTCTTGTCAACATCTAGAAACCACCATCGCATTAATTTTTCCAACAATCTTGAAAGGAACATTGATCCGTGACATTAACTTTAATTGTGAGGCATCATTGGAATACAAAATTAATGGAGCATTTGAGCATTCCTCTTAATTCATATATAACTTCAATTGTCTAGGCCGTTGTCTATCTCTTGATATGTAAATTGCCCATCCTTGGACTGGGCCTCAGGCCTGGTTAGTTATTTGTTTGGGCCGAAATAAATTGTTGAGTCTTATAGGTTCATCCATTTGGTTTTATTATTGTTAGTTCATATATAAAGTTGTGCGTGTTCATGAATATATCGTCTCTTGTATTAAATATTTGTCCATCAAAACATTAAATTAATTTGTATATTTATCCATCAAAAGCAAATGTTTTTTTATTGATGTTATCTAAAATATTGATTAAGAAAGAAAATAATTATTGTGCTCTTAATTAATCAACAGTTTTTGTAGATAAGCCCAAGTTCAAAATAATAAACAACTCTGGTCATATAGATAACCCAAGTTCTCACATCATTAACAAAAAAATAAGCACTAAAAATACATCCAACTTTTATGCATCCTTTCTTGTCTGATCTGAGCGGTGTGATCCGCATTAATTAAGATATATCCTTTCAATTTACCAATTTACAATTTTAATGTACACACAATTCTCGACACAAATCAGTACCTTAGACCCCACCTGTCAGTTAATCCTGGCACAACTAACCCTTTCCCTGGGCCTTACCGTCAACAAAACTCGCATGTTAGCTCTAAATATTATCTAATTCATGCAAGAAAAAAAATTAATTGGTACAATTTCAAATTAATACATCTTTTTTTTTTAGCAACCAAAATCTCTTGCAAAGCATTTACAGCACGTTTAATACATCAATTGATGTTTTTTTCATCATTTGTAGTCCTAATTAAATTCATCAATATTACTTGCAGTGAATATTCAAATATTATTAATGCATGCAGATAGTTTGTTTGAGCTATTTCTAATTATATGTCAATTGTTGAATAAACAAAAGCCACATATAACTGTCGAAACTGACAGTGATTCTCATATTATTGTGTAATGCATGCAAATATATATATATATATATATACTAATTCCGATTATACATCATTTTTTTGTGCAGAACTATCGGAATGCATTTGCAGAAAGATTGGCTGAATCTTAAATTAATTTTTTATTACCAAATAGTCGTGCCCATGGAACTGCTTATATTAGATGAAACTTAAATTTTTTTTTTTGTTGATTTTATAAATGGAAGTAGTCGTGCCCATGGAACTGCTTATATGATGATAACTGGACCAAGATAAATTGAAATGTGAGTTCCTTTTTCAGAGTTCTGGAGTTCTTTTTCTTTCTCCTTTTTTGGCATTGAAAATATTTGCTAATTGTTATGATTTGAACCCTCTGCTATTGTTGAGACAGAGAGAGAGGTAGTGAGGGTCAAGGGTGGAAGTCATTGTAATTTTAGATTATTTGTATGTGAAGGAATGGTCGAGTCGGTGCTATTAAGTATATCACTAGTGGAAAAACACAAATCAGGATCGGGTATATTCGCACATCAGGATCGGACCTACAGCCGATCCTGTTCCAGCCGATACAAGTAGTCGATCTCAACTGTATCGGTTAAACAACCGATCCAGATAGACACAATCTGGATCGGATAATTAATAACAGACCGATCCCGATTAATAGGTATCGGGATCGGTTTTATTAATTACCCGATCCTAACCAGATAGAATCTGCATCGGTTATTTATTCCAACCGATCCCGACTTGTTAGTATTTGCATCGGTTAGAACTACAACCGATTGTGAAATGTAAGTATCAGGATCGGTTTTTTTATCAACTGATCCTATATTTATTATCTGGGCAAATTAATTAAACAATTGGATCGGTTGTTAACTAACCGATGCTATAATTGGATCGGTGTAATTATTAAAAACCGATTCAGATAACTAGCAGGTTCGGTTTATTTATACAAACCGATCCAGAAGGTTATTATCACGATCGGTTTTTTATTAATAACCGATTCGGATAGTTAGCTGAATCGGTTAGTAAATTAATAACCGATACTGATTTGTTACCGTGTTTTAAAAAAATTTATTTTATATTTGGCCAGCTTCCAGTATATTTTGCTGGCCTATATAGGATATCACATGCATCAGGAATTATCACAAGAGACCTATCATATATGCATCAGGAATCACCACAAATCGATACACATCCTAAATTATTAGAAAAGTATCACATCCTAAATTATTAAGCTCCTAAATCGATACACCATCTCTTAGAATTATTAAGCTCCTAAATTATTACAAATTATCACATCCTAAATTGTTTTACTTTTTTGAATGATTACCTCCTTTAAGAAAAAGTTACACCACGAGTTGCGAATCTCGTCCATTCTGTAAACCGGGTACTTAGTGGGAAAGTCCTGCATTTTTTAAATGATATAAGAGCACAATTAAATATGTACTTAATTATATTTGAAGCAACTGCTTACTTTTGGAAAATATATAAATGTATATATACCTTCATTTTCGGAAAATCACGGATGAAGCGATGTATTATGTCGTGCATGAACATCATGACATAATATCCACATTCCCAACGTCCATTTTGTTGTGGGCACTACATTACACATCAAGAGAGTTAAAAAAATTAAACATTTTTTGCACATATAGATTTTGACCAATTTTAATTTGCAGCTAGGTCCCTATAATCATATCATAACCAAATTTCACCATTTTTTACATCTAAGTCCCTCGTTTAACATCACCAACTTAGCAATTTACAAACAATAAGAGAAGTTTAAAAATAAGTACTTACCCTGCAATAATTAATCTTCAAATTAGAGCCTTTTCCAATTCCTCCAATCATCTGGTCCAATTGGTAGGGCCTGTTGAAAAAAATACTACCAATTTTAAGAAAAATATTAATGGAAATCTATAGATTTGACAAATAAAAGTTTGAAAAGCATACATTTTGAGCGCATCGATGATCTTCGGGTGATGTGGAACCGATTTCTTACCAACGGTCTTACCGGAACAATAAACACTGAGAGAATTGAACACGTATACCTCACTCTCGCTTGGCATAAGCACGACCAAGAGCCAATGTGTTCTGCAAATTAGGTTTTGTATCATCTCACATTCTATAATTTATACGAAATGAGAGAAACTTAATAAAATTAGAATGTATATATAGCACTAACAACTGATGATACGGTATGAATATCAATTTCTTCCTCCGGTTTTCTCTCAGTGAATCCTTTATGTATTTCTCGACGAATTCTTTTGATTGGGCATCACTGTCCAACAAGTATTCATTTGTTTTCATGGGGTCCATGAAACCAACACGCTCATCTTCTCGATGTTCCTCCTTGTTGTATTTTTGCAGATACCTGCAAAAAAAGGCATACATGTGATCTCGATTTTTTCATTTTGGATTAAAAGTACTACATTCTACCATTATTACGAATGTTAACTCACATCATGAAGATCTGAATAATCGGTCCGTTGAGCCACTCCTCTGGTTTAACCAACGTCAAAAAATCATCTGCATTGACTACCAGGGGTTCTTCATGATGGAAAAGGTCAGGTGGCTGGTTGACGTGAAATGCTTTGTTAGGTTGGCTCAAGAACCGATCACGCAGAAGGGTATAAGACTGTGGAAAACGGAAAAAATCGATACCACCAAACATGTTTGCGCCAGTTTGTACCACATCCCCACCAGTACGAACATTGGGTGGTTCCTGCAATTAAGATAATACTAGCAACTAAAACTCTACCATATAGATACAAATTTATAACTATAAGAAGTTGTAATAATAATATGCATTTTTTACCTGATCAATGGATATCAGGTCCATCGGCCATGCGGTGGAGCTGCCAACGGCTGAGATGATGGTTGGCATGTCTTCATGTGGTACAGGTAGAGAGGTGTTTTCTTCACCCGGGACCACTTCATCCACCATTACCCTTGCATGGTCAGGTGGTAGAGGCCTCGTGTGAATTTTCTCTCCAGGATTTACTGGAACATTAATTGTCCCCGAAGCCACTTCAACCTTCTTCCCATCTCGATGCATGAGAAGTCTGCATACTCGTTGCGACGGCTGTACATGCTACAAAAATTCATTCGAAGGAATAATATGTATAAAACTAAAGCATGTACGTAATAGAATTATTTTTTTTATTTGAATGGAAAAATATGTATTTATTTGCATTACCTCCATCGGGAAAAAGAGGGAAGTCCGTGGTCCAACTGACTGGCAGCTGCTCTGAACGGCTGTTGGGCTGTAAGCGGCTGTTGGGCTTTCCGCGAGTATTCCTCGGCCCATCAATGTTGCCATCTGCTCCGCTAACATTACCTTCATTTTCTCCGCCATATCTGCCTTTATTCTCGCCTCTGCAACTTCTACTCTCACCGCCACTTCTCTCTCTATCCGCTGTTCAATGTCCGCGCCAGACCCAGAAAGCACGTGTCTCCTCCTTTTTCCGCTTCCCTGATATGCCTTTTTAATACCCACCAGAGCTCCAAGGCCTCTCACCCTCCCAGCATGTTCCGGATTCGGCAGAGATTTTCCTAGAACATCGTCATAACGATCGACGGGCAACAAGCCTTTGTTGAAAGCCTCCTGTTGTTCTTCCTGAAATGACAATGGCAACCTGTTATCACATAATAAATTAGAGTTGAATTTCAAGGAATGAAAATATCTAAATCCTCACAATAGTCTTGACGATTGCTTCTGTGTCCGGGTTAGGATGAAGAAGTTCCTCGCCATCGGCTGACTGCTTCGTGTGTCCTAGTGTCCACGAGACATGCCTATACTGAACAGACATATCAAGAAACTGCTCCTGTGACAGTATAGTAGTTGACCCCTGGGTAGACGGATCACTACTTACTGCTTTATCGTTTGCAATTTTCTTGAATGCTTCTTTGAGCCTATTCTGGAATTTCTCACCGCTGTACCCTCTGGATCCCAGGTAATGTTTATACTTGTTCTTGGACTGATTCTCCTTCCCCTTATTGCTTTTATTCTGCAATTTACCCAAAGAAACAATTACGAGTTATGAAAATCGTTGAACAATTAAACAATTAGGTTCATTGAACGTTTATAGTTAAAAAAAGTGACCTTGAATTCATCCGACCGGCGGGACTCGACAAAGGCATCCCAAGCTTCTTGTGTGATCGAGAGCTTCTTAAGGTCGGGCGTCGTACCTGCGTTGACGTGCTTAGTCAGAGCTACTCTGTACTTTCCTTGCATGGTTTGTGGTGGTTGTAGTAGAGATTGAAGGGCTAGGGTGGCGGAGAGAAGAAGAGAAAAGAAGAAGAGAGGAAGAGTCGGTTCGCAGGGGGCGAAGAGGCGCCGAAAACGTCTCGGACGATTATAAAACGTCTCACAACGATTTCTTCTGGACATTTGAAGATGAAAATTTTGGTTTTGAATTTTGATTTTAACATTAAATCGTCAGGACGTTTTACAAATCGTCTAGGACGTTTTTGTACTTTTTGTAGTAATTAAAAAGCTACAATGGCAATCTGAGAATTTAATTAAATCGTCCAGACGTTTTGACAATCGTCCGGGACGTTTTAGAATGTTTTGTACCTGCGTTGACGTGCTTAGTCAGAGCTACTCTGAACTTTCGGTGCATTTCTGCCATTTTTTGTATTATCTTCTTCTTCAAATATTGATCATCACCATCAATATTCCAGTCCATCTGCCAAAGAAACAGAAATTAATCAAGGTTTACGTGAGTTAAATTCAACTTTGCTAGCTTGTGAGCTTAGGACCATGTTATTTACCTGGATTTGGTTCCATATCTTTTCCTTCACGTCGTCTTCTACCTGAGACCACTCTAGGCACGTTATAGGAACGTTCCTTCTTACCAATATCCCAAGGTGCGAGGGGTATTTAGTGGTTTGCCTATTAATAATAGGCCTCCCAAATGCATCAAATTCAACATGCTTGCCGGTCTGATTAACGCAGGTAGCAAGTTGGGAAGGCCCTCTTACTCGCTTCTCACCCGAGGCGCGCTCGCTACCGCCACCACTAGCCTCACCAGCACCACTAGCCTCACCAGCACCACTAGGCATGATAGGAGCAGCTCGATGACCAGCACCACTAGCCTCACCAGCACCACTAGCCATCTGAACGGTTAGATAGAGAATAAAAAAACAACCAATTTAGAGTGAAAATTTGATTTATTTGGATTTTTCTGCTATTTTTAGTGAATTTTCAAAACTGGAGCAGCATGTGTATTCGTGCTGTTTTTTCAAAACTGGAGCAACATGTGAATTTTCTAAACTTGGGGAAGCATGTTACTTTGAACAATGTAAACCTTGATCCCAATATAACTTTGAACAATACAACTTTGAACAATATAAACTATGAAAACCAAGTCCGGTACCAGCAACAGCAACACAGTGAAATTAGTGCGAAATTAGTCCAGTTAAATTAGTTAAAAGGTACCAGTTAAAAGGTGAACTCAAGGTACCAGTTAAATTAGTCCGGTACCAGAGGTGAACTCAAGGTACCAGTTAAAGGTACCAGTTGACAGGTGTTTGAGCATTTACCCGAAATTAGTGCGAAATTAGTCCGAGAGAGATGGAAGCACCACCGATAGCACCGGCACTGGAGGTGCCGGGGAGAGAATGAGCGGCGAGAGAGGCGGCAGAGAGGCGGCGGCGTGAGCACCGTAAGAATACGAGAGAGGCGGTGTTAGCACCGAGAGAGGCGGTGTTAGCACCGAGAGAGGCGGAGTGCACCGAGGGAGGCGGAGTGCGCCCGAGAGAGAGAGATTAGCGAGAGAGAGAGGGATCAGTGAGCTCAGATCGAGTTTTGAAAATGAATTCAGGAGACCAATTTTCGCTAAGTAGCCAGAGAGGCGCCAAATTAAATCACCGCGAAAATATATCATCATGATCGGTTTTTTGTTAAAAAACCGATCCTGCGTACTGTGATCAAGTTCGGTTAACTTAATAACCGATCCTGATGCATACATATTTAATCCAGTACTTTGAAAAACTAAATCACTGTTTACATAATTTCAATGGATTTATGTAATGCATCAAATATACATTCACATAATTTATATTTACATGATTAGCATCACATTTGTATAATTCAAAATTTACTAAATAACACAATAATTTACTAAACAACACAATAATAACACAAAAAAGTCTAAATATTTATGACACCTTGCATGCAACCCCCATAGTCAAGTAATTATAATGCCTCCTGGACAAAAATTAATAAACTCATTAAGTCAGGAACATTGAAGTTTTTTTTCAAGTCGGAAAAGATTAAAAAAGTCTAGATATGACATACCAATAAAACATTGAATATCAAATTTATTCAATCCATTCTCCTTCATTATGATCGTTGCGCATGTGACTTGTTTCATTATCCACGACAGTTGGTAAAGATGCCATGCCAGTGGAAAAAGGAGGTATATCATCAAAATGATCGTACGCTTCTTCGTCGTCTACATTATCAATCCCGACAATACGTCTTTTCCCGGAGAGGACAACATGTCTTAAACGATCGGCCGGATCAGTTATGTAGAACACTTGTGTGGCTTGTCTTGCAAGTATAAATGGATCATCCTTGTATCCAACCTTATTGAAATCCACCAAAATGAAACCATCGTTGTCAACTTTAACGCCCTTACGGTTGTCGACCCATTTACACTGAAATATCGGGATCTTAAATTTTCTGTAATCTATCTCCCAAATTTCTTCGATAAACCCGTAATACGACATCGAGGCATGCGATGGTCCGACACCTTTAGCTCCTGAAAAATCACTCGACACGGCTACCACAGTCACTCCGCTGTTTTGCACGGTACTCTTCAAATCTTGACTTCTTGTGTAAAATGTATACCCGTTGATGTCAAATCCTTGGAAGGTTTTCACGACATGGACTGGACCGAGAGCCAACATTTTGACAACTTCTTTAATGTTTTCTCCCTCCGGAGCTTTCATGACTCTACGTGTAAACCATCCTTCGAACTTTTCATTGTGTTCTCCAATCAACCACTTATCGGATTTCCTAGGATTCTGTTGACGCAAGAAAGTCATGTGCTCGTCCAAATAAGGATGAACGTCGGTGAGGTGCTGCAAAACATGTAAATGTGCTAGGGTCATCGTTGTATGTAAGGGCACGATTAATTTCGATCCCAAGGTGCCTACCCCGTGAAGTCTTCCGCCGTGCCGCGGTTTAGGGATGCCGATGGCTTTTAAATCATCCAGATAATTAGTACAATACTCAATCACCTCTTCGGCAGCATATGCTCTTACAATGCTGCCCTCAGGACGATATCGGTTCCTCACATATCCCTTTAACAATCCCATGTATCTCTCAAACGGATACATGTACCGCAAGAAAACAGGCCCACACATCTTAATTTCTCTAACTAGATGAACAATTAAATGAACCATTATATCAAAAAAAGACGGCGGAAAATACATTTCAAGGTGACAGAGAGTGACGACAACCTCCTTCTGCAAAGCATCTAACGTATCAGGATCATTTACTTTGCAACAAATGGCGTTGAAGAAAAAACAAAGCTTTGTGATCGTCTGTCTAACGCACGGTGGCAATATGCCCCGAATTGCAACAGGAAGAAGCTGTGTCAGTAAAACATGACAGTCGTGGGACTTCATACCTATCAATTTTAATCCCTCCAGTGAAACCAGGTTCTTAAAATTTGAAGAATATCCAGATGGTACTTTTACACCGTGAAGGCATTCACATAAACTTGTTTTTTCTTTTTTTGACAACGTATGCATGGCGGGTTTTAGGTATGTGCAAAGTTTACCCTTTTCTCTTTCCTTCTCTGCTGGTTGTAGATCCAGCCGTATGTTCAAGAATTGCATGTCTTTTCGGGCATTGATACCGTCCTTAGTCTTTCCCGGAATATTCAACAATGTTCCAACCATGTTATCACACACATTTTTAACCACGTGCATCACATCGAGACAGTGTCGAACCTCTAAATGCTCCCAGTATGGCAAATCCCAGAATATTGATCTCTTCTTCCATGTAATTTTCGGAGACCCTTTCTTTCTCACCGCCTTTTTTTTCCATTTCCCAAACTGATTTTCAATATCCTTTACTCTCGAATAAACTTGTTGGCCAGTCAATGGATAATTTACTGTGACATTCTCGGTCTTTCCATTGAATGCTTTCTTTCTCTTTCGGTGTGCGTGGTTGGCAGGAAGAAATCTACGATGACCCATGTACACATTTTTCGAGAAATGTGGTAGCCACATATCGACTGTATCATCCATGCAAATAGGGCACGCTTTTTCCCCTTTAACACTATAACCCGACAAATTACCATAGGCCGGAAAATCATTAATGGTGCAGAAAATCATAGCCCGTAAAGTGAATTTCTCTTTGGTATATGCATCAAATATCTCCACTCCGGGATGCCATAACTTGCTTAAATCCTCAATCAACGGCGCTAGATACACATCTATGTCGTTTCCGGGCTGTTTGGGTCCTGATATCAGCAAGGTAAGCATGATGTATTTGCGTTTCATACATAACCACGGCGGAAGATTATAAATGCACAAAAGAACCAGCCAACTGCTATGCTTACTGCTCATGCTACTGTGCGGATTCACTCCATCTGCACTCAGCCCGAGCTTTAGGTTTCTTGGGTCACCGCCAAATTTGGGAAATCTCCTGTCAATATTTCTCCACTGAGGAGAATCAGCGGGGTGCCGTAATTTTCCGTCCCTTTTCCAGTTATCGGCATGCCAACGCAATAATTTCGCATCTTTGGCATTTGAGAACAAACGTTTGAATCTCGGTATCACGGGGAGGTACCATAGTACTTTTGCCGGAGGTCCTTTATCCGGTTTATCACTCCCCATTTTATCGCTGGTTAGATGCTTTCTACTATAACGTGATGCACCACATTTTGGACACTCGTGGAAATCTTCGTACTCATTTCGATATAATATACAATCATTTGGACACGCGTGTATTTTCTGAACTTCCAAATCCACTGGACACAACATTTTCTTCGCTTCGTAAACATTATATGGTATCTCGTTTCCGTCCGGAAGCATTTCTTTCAATGTTTGTAATAACGCAGTAAAACTTTTATCACTCCAACCGTTTGATGCTTTAAGGTTATACAATTTTAATACACCTTTCAATTTTGAAAATTTAGAACAACCGGGATACAATTCCTTATTAGAATCTTCGTACAAATTCTCAAATACAGAGTACTGCTTATCATTATCAAAATCCTCTTCTAAATCACGTAACATTTGATCAACATTCTCAGTTTCATCTACCACCGCATCATCGGTCCCATCGTGTGGTCCATCACCACTTCCGTCACTCCCACCAGTATGGTATTCCTGATGCTCACTACCTATATCGGTTTCCAAACTCTCGCCATGCCATATCCAACGCTTATATTGTTGCTTGAATCCACGTCGGATTAAATGGTTCCTCACTTGGTTGGGATTGGAAAATTTATTCATATTGTTACAATCACGACAAGGACACGACATCAGCCCAGTCCCATTCTTCGCCGTATCTTCCGTAGCAACTTTCATAAATTCATCAACACCGGCCATATATTCATTGGATATACGTGATGTTCCGTACATCCAACTGCGGTCCATCTGCAATTATAAGAAAAAACAATTAAGCACAAGGGAATATATGGTACTTTAAATGTTCACACTAGGGCTTACATGGGGCCGGTTACCATCCTATCCCACTCTTTGAATACTTTGTCTCAGTAGTGACCACTTGTTAGTCGTGTTTTAGTATTTAAGGGAATTTCGGCAGCATTTCCCCTTAGTTCCCCAAATATTCGGGGAACTAAGAGGAAATGCTGCCGAAATTCGCTTAAATACTAAAACACGACTAACAAGTGGTCACATCCTAATTGGGACAAAGTATTCAAAGAGCAGTCCCAAAACGGGGACTATTCAAAATTAATCCCTAATGGATTAATTTTGAACGGGTTTTGTGACCTAAAGGCATTATTCATTGGGTTGTGGCTCGTAAGACAATACTCTAGCTAGATACCTAATGGTGGAAATACCTTTAATTAACTATATATACTATTATCAAAATACATGATCAAGTTTCATTCACAAAGCCAAACACGAGGTTCATGTTGCACTTACAATTTTTTTCGACGCCGAATCGAGTGAGATGAAGATCGTTGCACCAGATTCCTCAATAATAGCCAATCTACAAAAATAATGAGAATTGAGTTGAGCTTTTGAAGCAAAATACACCACATGAGCCCTAATATAAAAACAAATTTACCATTCTTGAGTCTCATCAATCCAAGTTAATTTGATTGATATGTGCTTGTAGAACGAGAATTATAGATCAAATATAAAACGTACACTTGAATTTCCTAATTTCTTGATTCTCTATGGGATTGTGCCTAAAATTAGTTAGCATTGTAAATTAAAAATGAAGGAATCGGGTTTCTATTACCTCAATCAACCATCAACCGAGATAGATCAACAAATGAGGAAGAGAAACAATTGTTTCGGGTAGAGAGAGTTCAGAGAACGAAAACACCTCAAAGAGGGCAGAGACAGATCGCGCACTGGAAAGGGAGCAAATTAAAAGACCTCGTATTGTGGAAAGGGAGAAGAAATTAACAAGGTATCTGGATCGGTTAAGTTATAATACCGATCCTGATAATCATCAGCACCGGTTAATTTGTTAGCCGATCCTGATAATCACCAGCATCGGTTTGTTATTAACCGATCTTGATGAGTATCAAGAACGTGGTGATATATTCTGCCATAAAACGTCCCAACGTTTTGTAAAACGTTGAAAACGTTTTAGTTTAACTTAGGTCAAAAATTCAAATTTCTGTGAGAATTCTTAAAACGTCTGAGACGATTAAAAAACGTCTCAGAACGTTTCCTCTGGTTAAATGCTTGATAAATAACTTGATGATTTCTTCAGTCCAAGTGCTCTAAATTGCAATTCCAATTGTCTTGAACATGCATATCATCACAAATATAACCATACGAAAGATAATCAATTTAGGATTAAACATGCAATCATATACCTAACAAAGTTCAAGTCAAATAATAAAAGTGCAATCATACAACATAGAAATAATAAAAGTTCATGCAACACAAATAACATAGCATAGAAATCACTTAGCAAATTCTAATTGTAAAAGTTCATAGAGATTTAAATTTCGGGATCATCGTCATCATCTCCTTCGTCACCCTCTTCATCATCTTCATCATCATCATCTTCGGAAGGTATGTGAGGGGCACTAGTGGACGCACCACTAGAAGCACCATATTGCTTCACAAAGCGCCGAGCGAGTTCCGAAGTGGTGAGATCAATATCATAAATTGCTTCGGCGTTTTTGCGACCTTGAATATGGATTTTGCGTGATCTTGACTTCAAGATTTTAAGATCGTTGTTGATCGCGGTAAATTGGTTGTTATTGGCTATTTGGTATTCTTGCATGTGTTCAACAATCCAAGCCAATTGATTTTCCGCTCCTTCAGGAAGTTCATCTTGAGCCATTGGTGGTACGATTGGTGGTTGTTCAGGTTGAGCCGGCGATTCTTCTTCATCCGGATCCCAATATTGGTTAGGTAGAGCATTTGGAGCATTTATCCAATCATTGATAGGTCTGATGTCAGGTTTTATCATTGGTAAACCCGAACCCGATACACTTTTGACCCAACCATGTTTGGGTAGAATATCAAGCAAATGATTAGGCTCATTTTGAATGAGATGACTTGGGACGGTTATGCCATGTAGGCGAATCATGCGATGAATTAAATGGCCATAGGGGAGATTGGCAACAGAGCTAGAATAGCAAGCAATCATGTGACGAAGAATGATAAAAGGGATGTTGAACTGTTTTTCATCCATGGAGATGAGGTGCCTCAAATAGTACATTGGACCTCTTTCAATGTTAGATTTGATCGTTGCTTTGGGTATGAGAATATTGTTAACGAAAAGAAATAGCAAACGATGTAAAGAGGGAAGAGATGAGGCATAGAGGGATTTAACGCCAAAGTTACGGCGAGCAAACCAGGTTTTGTAACCATCGGATGATTCTAAAGCAAGTTCGGGCCAATTCCGAAGAAGATAGGCTTTTTCACCTTCATTGACTAACCCAAGCCAATTGGCGACATTGTCCAAAGAGAGAATGATTTCTCGGCCACAAACATAGGACTTGACAAGAAATGGGTCTTCGGAGAAAGTGAGATTGCAATAAAAGGTTTTGGTAATCATCTCACTATAGGGTTCATCACACGTGATCAAATTTTCCCAAGGCCAATGACGGATAAACCCGATAATTTTGTCATCCTCGGGAGATGAGAAGGTAACCGAGGCCTTGTTGAAATAATAACAATTCGATAATTTTCGATCCGAAAATTGACCCGTGAAATTGGTGTGAGCAATTGGATTTCTAAATAAATAGGTGTTGGATCGATAAATATTGGTATCCTGTTCAATCTCAGTGGCACTAGATTGACCCGCATCGTTGCGAGACCTCTTCTTTCGAAGGATATTCAATTTGGAGAGTTTTGGTGCCATTGATAGAAGAGAGAAATTGAAAATTACCGATTGAATATTGAAGTACAAATCCGTGAAGAGAACGACTCAAGAAGTGCAATGATGAAGACGGATCGTCGATTGAACGGTCGGATTGCCGGATTTGAAAAGGTGGCGAGATTTAGGGTTTTGGTGGAGAGAGAGAAGGAGGGAGAAAACCTTGATTTTAAGAGGAGAAATGGAAGGAGGGTTGAGAGGAGAGGAGAAATCACTTTAAAATAAGTGATTTGGTGGTTTGTGGTGGTTGTAGTAGAGATTGAAGGGCTAGGGTGGCGGAGAGAAGAAGAGAAAAGAAGAAGAGAAAAGAAGAAGAGAGGAAGAGTCGGTTCGCAGGGGTCGAAGAGGCGCCGAAAACGTCTCGGACGATTATAAAACGTCTCACAACGATTTCTTCTGGACATTTGAAGATGAAAATTTTGGTTTTGAATTTTGATTTTAACATTAAATCGTCAGGACGTTTTTCAAATCGTCTAGGACGTTTTTTAAATCACTCTGAAAATTAAAAAAAAGACTTTATATTATTAAATATTAATGACACGAATCTCAAAGCACGAATCTTGAAAATACAAAAAGACTTTATAACCGATATTGACACGAATCTCAAAGCACAATTAATACTAGACTCGTCTGAGAGTAAATCTGGACCGTCCCTTTCCATTGTCTTGAGACAAGAGCCTCATGTGATACGGATCCCAAAAATATCGGGTAGATGGATATTAAATGCAAAACTAATCTCAGGATCGGTTAATTATGGTGCACCGATCCCGATACTATCCCGATCGGTCTTTTATTTGAAACCGACGCCGGTAGTGCACACACAGGATCGGTGTATTAGTAATAACCGATCCTGATACGTAAAGGTGGCACGTAAAATGAGGCGCCTTCCCCTCTTCCCCTCTTCCCCTCTTCACACTCAAACCTTTCAACTTCAATTCAAAAATCTGCCATTTTCTCTCCTTCAACACTCGCCATTTCTTGCAGTAGGTTTTCATTGATCACTTTTTCAAGGTTTTAATGTCCTTCCTTTCTTTGATCACTTTGTTTTCATTATTTTTTACGTTGTACGTGTATTTTCTCGTATTAGAAATGCCTCCTCGCCGTCGGTTCATAACCAGCAAGGGCGATGACTTTGCACAGTACTTCACCAAGCGAGAGTTGAAGGAGTTCTTTTACAGTGATGACCCGGCCTTGGCACTCCTAGCTGACTGCATTCTCGATTCAAATCCTTACCTCGATCCGGATAGTGACGGTGATGAGGACAGTGAGGGTGAAGAAGTTGAGCTCGAGGTGAATGCTCTTCCAACCTTTGCTGAGATGGTGGAGTGCTTCGAGTGCCTCTTCTTGGCCAAGGAGGATGCCGTGCTCCGTTGTGAGACATGTCGCAACACATTCCA
The DNA here is from genome assembly GCA_011114355.1 of Carex littledalei. Classification (NCBI taxonomy): domain Eukaryota; kingdom Viridiplantae; phylum Streptophyta; class Magnoliopsida; order Poales; family Cyperaceae; genus Carex; species Carex littledalei. The sequence goes on along the minus strand of CM022090.1, from coordinate 14,518,012 downwards.
TCCGGAATGTGTTGGCGAGGAGGAGAAGAACAAGGACCTCCGACTTGTCGAATGGAGTTGCCCAACATGCATCGACGGCCCTCTTGAAGACTAAGTTTATTTTTTTTTGCAACTAATTAAGTTTATTTTGAGATCTATATGATCTAACTTCTTATATATATATGTTGTATGAATTTGTTAATTTACTTCTTTTGGATATGAACTTGTCATTTTGAGATCTATATGATCTAACTAAGCAAGTTACCTTATTATATATTGATATTATGGTTGTTTTTATTTATGGTTGTGTGATGCTTGATTAAATTATGATTTGTTTGGCATATTTGTTTTAATTGCATATTTGTATGTCATGTGTGAATAATGGGTGTCAATCACAAATGAGTTGCTTGAATAATTGGTGTGGATAAGAAATTATATGATTTTCAATATACATATATATCTATATCTGCCTGAAAAGGAAAAAAAAAAATGGCAGAAAGACATTCATCAGGATCGGTTTTTTACGTTTTCACCGATCCTGGAAACCATGAAGATCGGTTATTCTTAAACACTGATCGTGATAATCATCGGAATCGGTGCTATTAAAACACCGATCCTGAATGGCTTATCTGCAACTTTTTGATTTTTTTAAAGCAAAAAACGATTATTTCTTCAAATTTTTATTTTTTCTGCTTACTATATGGATTTATATTGAAAATGCCAAATCTGGACAAATTGGCGCTCATTTCTTTCACCAAATTTAGGTCTGGAAGAGGGGACAAGGGGGTCTACACAAGTCGGTGGTTCTTCTCTGCTGTTTCCATCAGAGTTTACTGAACTTAATATGAAAAAAAAAAATTTAATAAATTATATTTCATGTTCAAGAGTTGAATGAAGGATAAGGACCTTAAAAAAAAAGCAAGAGTCCGATGAAAAGTTCGAAAAATCATATGTTTCTTATATGGAATCGAAAAAATTTGAATCTTATTCTATGGAATCAAAAAATTCATATGTTTCTTCTATTCTTAAAATTTTTTACAGGATCGGTTATCTATTTAGCCGATTTTGAATGTTAACTGTCAGCATCGGTTAATAAAAAAAACCGTTCAGGATACTTGACAATCAAGATCGGTGTGTTTTTTACCGATCTTGTTTATGAGCTGGATCGGTGTATAGGTAAACCGATCCTGATACACATTATCTACATCGGTTAAACCTGTAACCGATGTTAATACTTAACAATCACGAGCGGTTATCGTATTTGCCCGATCCCAAAGGTATTAGCGTCAGTGTTTTATTTTAACCGATCCTGATGAGGCGATACTGTTTGCACATTTTCCACTAGTATATTGTTTTTAACAGCATTTTGTGCTTTGACATCAGGTTGTTAACAGCATTTGAAAGACTCATATGTATTTCAATTTGGTTGAAGCTTTTTGTGTTATAGTTGATCTTTATTTCTTTCTCATTTATGGTGTTCTCTCTTTGTATTGCCACCATATTCGTTTTTATTTATAAAGGAGTTTTCTTAATTTTCTGTCAGTGTATACCACATCTATCCATGCTTTGGCTTTTTAAACCAAATCAACTAGGTACAACGCAAAAAAAAAAAAAAAAAAATTAAATATCCAAAAATCATTTATATTCATTTCAATTTTAATTTCACAATCCACAACCCATTTTTCACACTCAGAAAAATTTTCACATTTCAACATTTTTTACAAGGGAACAAAGGGGGTCTGATAGGCATCGGATCAAATTCTCTCTCATGCTCAATCTCGACAGTAATTTTAGATAGTCTAGAAACAGTAATTTTGTACCTAAGTAAAAAAATAGTAAAAGTTTTTCAAAAAAAAAATGGTCTCGGAGCACATTTTTTGCATGAGGCATTTGAACCCTCAATATACAATTGACCAACTTTACTAAATTTTGTATGATGCAAGTGAGATCAAAACTGCCAATCACAAAATCAAAACTGAAATGAAAAATTAAACCATACTAAAAGTTAATATTAATAATTAAATCACAGAATTATAACGTAACATTAATTGAATTTTATGACATGAAAAATCAAGTTTAGATGACTGACGAATCTACCTCATATATATTATAGGTGTATAAATATATTAAAGGTGAATAATTTGATATGCATAAATCAATTTATTTAATGACACAGTACATCCGTCGGATTACATGCAATCCCAATCACTCTAGCTCGCTGCCTCCCACCAAAAGATTAAATATGCTACTTTTGAACAATATATACATACAAATTGCAAAAGTAAACAAAGTCAAAAGCTGGAAATTAAGGAGTAGATGATATGATAAGGCAAAAAAAAAATAAAACCTTGATAATTTTAAACAGCATTAAAGCTATCCCAAGACATGCAACTCCGAATAGGACAAGGATTGTGATGTTCGACTTGCAACAAGCCATCTTCCTCCTCTTGCATTCCCTTAATTTAATTAACAACATAAAAATAATGATAAAAACACTAAGATATGAAATGAAAGTAAAGAAGATTTTATGTGAAAAATAACTGGTACTGTACATACCATTTTGCAAACATAACAGCCATTGTAATTAATTTCCTCATCAAAATAGGGTTTTGAAGTTTAGAAGCTTACACACTATTTACTTTTTTGTTCATGTGAAAAATAACATTTCATGGCCTCAAAAAGTTCAACAGAATAGAAAGTGAATGGTAAAATTAATCTTGCGAACTATATTACTCTATATATCTATTACTCAATATAAATATATATCTGCATCAAAAGACAATTATACAATAATCTGAGGATTACATAACTAGATGCATTCATGGAGTGTCTTTCTTCTAAATTATACTACAAAAATGTGATTTGAAAGTTTCTCTGAAGATTTCGGTTTATGTTAGACAACAGGGGAAGGTACGCAGGTTATTATTATTGGATAAAATTGGACAAGCTATGGAATGTATATTGCATCAAACTTAGATGCTAACCATTAAACCATATGATGTAACAGTAGATCTAATTTGACTAATGAAAATCGTGTTATGATATTGAACACTATAAACCATTTTTTATATTTCAATCAACATGTTTAAATTGAACATATTTTTCTCAGAAGCGCAACTGTTTTGTTACGAAAAGCCGAAGATGATCTGAGTACGGAAAGCACTAATCTAATTCATCATCTTAATTCATACATGGGGAGGAAAATGCCCCAATTCATTCTTTTGACTTCAATGGCGTTCACCAGATTCATTATATGCCACTTATTGCACCAGATTTATTACATGCTACTTATTGATTAATAAGTGGCATGTAATGAATCTGGTGCAAAATCAATAAGTGGCATGTAATGAATCTGGTGAAAGCAAAGTACTATCCATGAGTGTCCGTGTGGGATGCAAAGGTTGGGAGAAATACAAGTTCTCTGTGGAAGAAGCTGCAAGAATGTAAAAGGGAGCCAGGGAGGTGGCTGAAAAAGCGATGTGGGTCATAGGGGATGGGAGGAGCATAGAAGCTAGGGGACAGCCGTGGTTCATGGAATGGGAGGATCAGCCGGTACGAGCAAATCAAACTGGTACGGTCAAGGTAGCTGACCTATACAATTTTGAGACGGTTCAGTGGCATGAAGAAAGAGTAGAAAATCTATTTGGGACACAAGTTATGCAGCACTTCAGTCAAGAAGTGTGACATCTGGTAGATGATCATATCTTGGGAGATAGTTGATCTGGACACTGGGTAAGCGGGGGGTGCACACGGTAAAGGAAGGGTACAAGGTGCTGGTAGAGACAAACCAAATTACACCACTATATGGCCGAACAAAAACACAAGCTTTTAAGGTCATTTGGAAATGGAAGGGTGTATTGCTGCATGTAAAAACCTTCATTTGGAGAGCCATACACAGTGGCCTGACAAACAACCTTTGAGTTATCAAGCGCATACACGCGATCCAACCAGTGTGCCCTAGATGCCATCAGGAAAATGAGTTTACCATGCACTATTGTTTTTCTGTCATTTGTCTCGGGCAACGTGGTTCATGTCTCCATTTGCGCTAAGGGTAGGGGGGCTTTCGCTAAACATAGCTGAAACAATTCTGTCTATTACAAACAATTAAGAAGGAGATGAAGTAGCCATGTTCTGTATATAATGTGGGAGTTGTGGAAGGCGCGTAATGAAGAACTGTTCCAAGCAAAAAGATCCACTCCTCAAATTGTGTTAACTAGAGCTCGGGCACTTTGCTCAGCAGAGATCACACAACAAATTAGAGTGGAAACATGTAAACATTTAACCAATACTGGTTCCAAATGGGGCAATGGTTATTCTGGTGGATGCATCGTGGGATGTTGTGCATGGGACAGGCATAGGCATGGTGGTTTTCAATAGAAGGGATGATGTGGTCTATACACACTATGGCAAGGCGGAGGCAGGGGACCCTTTTCATGCAGAAGCAGAAGCAGAAGCTATGCTCTACGCTATACAATACGTGATGGATGGGGGCAAATGAAGGAACCTTCGTTATTTTTTCAGATTGTTCGGTGCTGGTAAAAGTTGTCTCAGAGAAAAAGATGGAAGAGGTGCCATCCTGAAGGGCAGCAGAGATGGTCATGAAGTGTATCCAAGCCTACAACAGAAACTGGCATAAACTGGTAATACGGTACGTAACAAGGAAGGCGGTGCAGGTACCACATTGCATGGCAAATTGGGCTCGGCGTACTGGAAAAACAGCAAGTGACACGCCAATCCAATGTCAATTATCACATCTGGATATAGAACAGAGGCTGAGTGCAGCATACTTCTCAAGAGCAGCAGAGGAGTATTTATTGAATCAAAATTAGAGTTATGTAGCTTATTTCTCTAGTAGGCTTAGTTTTTTACTTAACTGTGGTTTATTATAATGTAATGTAAGAACTCTCTATTTTATCAATGCATACCTACGGGTTTCAACTAAAAAAAAAAAAAAGTAGAACCACAATTTTATGTGAGAACCATCCATCATGGATTTGCAAACTACTAATGCTAACCAATCATCCAGGAAGAATTCATCCGCCAATGGGTTTGCACCAATTAAAATTATGATGCGAATCCATCAATGCCAAAATCCAACCCGAGCCATCCTAAAAGAGAATTAACACTATGATCACCAGATCGGAAAGGTCCAAGAACCTCAAATGCGAAATAGAATTGGAAAAGATTTCGGACTTCACTGATCAGAACGAAGAAAAGACAGCGAGAATCATATTGGTGGACCAAAAATCCCACAAACAAGGTAGATATTTGACGAGAATCATATTGGTGGGGCAAAAACACATTACCGCCCTTCATTGCATAGAATGAATTGGGGCAGATTGATTCTAATTTTCACTCAGTTGAAGGACACAGAGAGCAAGAGAAGGAGCCGGGCAGCACGGTCAATGGCTTGGGTAGAAATTAAATGAAACAGGGACGCTGAGTTTGGGCCCCGCTATTAAAGGGCTGTCCGTGACCGTTGAGGCAAATTCCGCTGCAATGTGGGTCCAGAAGCGTCAGAATTGGAGGAAGTGTTAGCGGACGGCATGGGATAGAACTGGAGGAAGTGTTATAACTACTCTTCTGACATGGCTGCTGATTTGGCATATGAATATTTAATCTAGCGTTAGGAGAAACTAAATAATGCGAACAACATTTTACCCACATATATACTTTCTAATATTAATTAGTAGTTATGATAATTTACGAGGACAAAAGTAAAATTAAGGACACTAAGGGAGATAACAAAAGCAAATAAACATTATATATATGCAAATAAGGACAGTGTTATGAAATATTTATATTTATTAACAACATATACCCGTAGGACTTAAATATAAACCGTGTCATACTCCCTTTCCCTTTCTTTTTGTTTACTTCAACCTTAGAACTGATTAAAAATAATTTTTTTTAAGAGAAGAATAGAGGTCAGGCCACTATTTACTTAATTGATTAAAAAGAGCGGTTGTGGTCTTTATGAAAAATAATACTCCATGATAAGTACCTCATATTTGAGCTTCTTTTGAATTTCATCTTCGTTATCCAACTCAGCTCTCAATATTGGTAATTCATCATTCGTGCTTTCTAAGGACTCAATCTATCAATAGATAAACCAATGCATATAAGGGTCAATCAAAAGTGAAAAACCAATTAGAAAAGTATGAAAAATAATACTCCATGATCAGAACCTCAAATTCGAGTTTATTTTGAATTTCATCTTTGTTATCCAACTCAGCTCTTAATTTTGGTAATTCATCATTCTTGTTTTTTAAAGACTCGATCTATCAATATAAAAATCAATGCATATGCGAGTCAATCAAAAGTGAACAACCAATTAAAAAAGTATGAAAAATAATACTCAACGATCAGTACCTCAGATTCGAGCTTCTTTTGAGCTTCATCTTTGTTATCCAACTCAGTTCTTAATTTTGGTAATTCCTCATTCTTGCTTTTTAAGGACTCGATCTATTAATAAAAAAACCAATGCATATGAGAGTGAATAAAAAGTGAACAATCAATTAAAAAAGTATGAAAAATAATACTCCACAATCAGTACCTCAGATTCGAGCTTCTTTTGAATTTCATCTTTGTTATCCAACTCAGCTCTTAATTTTGGTAATTCATCATTCTTGCTTTTTAAGGACTCGATCTATCAATGGAAAAATCAATGCATATGCGAATCAATAAAAAGTGAGCAACCAATTATAAAAGTATGAAAAATAATACTCCACGATCAGTACCTCAGATTCGAGCTTCTTCTGAATTTCATCTTTGTTATCCAACTCAGCTCTTAATTTTGGTAATTCATCACTCTTGCTTTTTAAGGACTCGATCTATCAACAGAAAAACCAATGCATATGCGAGTCAATCAACAGTGAACAACAAATTTAAAAAGTATGTAAAATAATACTCCACGTTCAGTACCTCAGATTCGAGCTTCTTTTGAATTTTATCTTTGTTATCCAACTCAGCTCTCAATATTAATAATTCATCCTTCTTGCTTTTTAAGGACTCAATCTATCAATTGATAAACCAATGCATATGCGGGTCAATCAAAAGTGAAAAACCAATTAGAAAAGTATGAAAAATAATACTCCATGATCAGTACCTCGGATTCGAGCTTCTTTAGAATTTCATCTTTGTCATACAACTCAGCTCTTAATTTTGGTAATTCATCATTCTTGCTTTTTAAAGACTCGATCTACCAATAGAAAAACCAATGCATATGCGAGTCAATCAAAAGTGAACAACCATTTAAAAATGTATGAAAACTAATACTCCACGATCAGTACCTCAGATTCGAGATTCTTTTGAATTTCATCTTTGTCATCCAACTCAGCTCTTAATTTTGGTAATTCATTATTCTTGCTTTTTAAGGACTCGATCTATCAATAGAAAAACCAATGCATATGTGAGAGAATCAAAAGTGAACAACTAATTAAAAAAGTGTAAAAAATAATACTCCACAATCAGTACCTCAGATTCGAGATTCTTTTGAATTTCATCTTTGTCATCCAACTCAGCTCTTAATTTTGGTAATTCATTATTCTTGCTTTTTAAGGATTCGATCTATCAATAGAAAAACCAATGCATATGTGAGAGAATCAAAAGTGAACAACTAATTAAAAAAGTATGAAAAATAATACTCCACAATCAGTACCTCAGATTCGAGCTTCTTTTGAATTTCATCTTTGTTATCCAACTCAGCTCCTAATTTTGGTAATCCATTATTCTTGCTTTTTAAGGACTCGATCTATCAATAGAAAAACCAATGCATATGCGAGTCAATCAAGAGTGAACAACCAATTAAAAAAGTATGAAAAATAGTACTCCACATCCAGTACCTCAGATTCAAGCATCTTTTGAATTTCATCTTTGGTAGCCAACTCAGCTCTTAATTTTGATAATTCATCATTCTTGATTTTTAAGGACTCGATCTATTAATAGAAAACCAATGCATATGCGAATCAATCAACAGTGAACAACAAATTTAAAAACAATGTAAAATAATACTCCACGATCAGTACCTCAGATTCGAGCTTCTTTTGAATTTCATCTTTGTTATCCAACTCAGCTCTTAATTTTGGTAATTCATCATTCTTGCTTTTTAAAGACTCGATCTATCAATAGAAACACCAACGCATATGCAAGTCAATCAAAGTGAACAACCAATTTAAAAAGTATGAAAAATAATACTCCACAATCAGTACGTCAGATTCGAGATTCTTTTGAATTTCATCTTTGTTGTCCCACTCAGCTCTTAATTTTGGTAATTGATTATTCTTGCTTTTTAAGGACTCGATCCATCAATAGAAAAAACAATGCATATGCGAGTGAATCAAAAGTGAACAACTAATTAAAAAAGCATGAAAAATAATACTCCACAATCAGTACCTCTGATTCGAGCTTCTTTTGAATTTCATCTTTGTTATCCCACTCAGCTCTTAATTTTTGTAATTCATCATTCTTGCTTTTTAAGGACTCGATCTATCAATAAAAAAAACCAATGCATATGCGAGTCAATCAAAAGTGAACAACCAATTAAAAAAGTTTGAAAAATAATACTCCACAACTAGTACCTCAGATTCGAGCTTCTTTTGAATTTCATCTTTGTTAGCCAACTCAGCTCTTAATTTTGGTAATTCATCATTCTTGATTTTTAAGGACTCGATCTATCAATATAAAACCAATGCATATGCGAGTCAATTAACCGTGAACAACAAATTTAAAAAGTATGTAAAATAATACTCCACGATCAGTACCTCAGATTCGAGCTTCTTTTGAATTTCATCTTTGTTATCCAACTCAGCTCTTAATTTTGGTAATTCATCATTCTTGCTTTTTAAGGACTCGATCTATCAATAGAAAAACCGATGCATATGCGAGTGAATGAAAAGTGAACAACCAATTAAAAAAGTATCAAAAATAATACTCCACAATCAGTACCTCCGATTCGAGCTTCTTTTGAATTACATATTTGTTATCTAGCTCAGCTCTTAATTTTGGTAATTCATCATTCTTGCTTTTTAATGACTCGATCTATCAATCGAAAAACCAATGCATATGCTAGTCAATCAAAAGTGAAAAACCAATTAAAAAAGTATGAAAAATAATACTCCACGATCAGTACCTCAGTTTCGAGCTTCTTTTGAATTTCATCTTTGTTATCCAACTCAGCTCTTAATTTTGGTAATTCATCATTCTTGCTTTTTAAGGACTCGATCTATCAATAGAAAAACCAATGCATGTGCGAATCAATCCACTGTGAACAACAAATTTAAAAAGTATGAAAAATAATATTCCACAACCAGTACCTCAGATTCGTGCATATTTTGAATTTCATCTTTGTTAGCCAACTCAGCTCTTAATTTTGGTAATTCATCATTCTTGATTTTTAAGGACTCAATCTATCAATAGAAAACCAATGCATATGCCAATCAATCAACAGTGAACAACAAATTTAAAAAGTATGTAAAATAATACTGCACGGTCGGTACCTCAGATTCGAGCTTCTTTTGAATTTCATCTTTGTTATCCAACTCAGCTCTTAATTTTGGTAATTCATCATTCTTGCTTTTTAAAGACTTGATCTATCAATAGAAAAACCAATGCATATGCGAGTCAATCAAAAGGAAACAACCAATTAAAAAAGTATGAAAAATAATACTCCATAACCTGTACCTCAGATTCGAGCTTCTTTTGAATTTCATCTTTGTGATCCAACTCAGCTCTTAATTTTGGTAATTCATCATTCTTGATTTTTAAGGACTCGATCTATCAATAGAAAACCAATGCATATGCGAGTCAATCAACAGTGAACAACAAATTTAAAAAGTATGTAAAATAATACTCCACGATCAGTACCTCAGATTCGAGCTTCTTTTGAATTTCATCTTTGTTATCCAACTCAGCTCTTAATTTTGGTAATTCATCATTCTTGCTTTTTAAGGACTCGATCTATCAATAGAAAAACCAATGCATTTGTGAGTGAATCAAAAGTGAAAACCAATTTAAAAAATATGATAAATAAAACTCCATGATCAGTACCTCAGATTCGAGCTTCTTTTGAATTTCATCTTTGTTATCCAACTCAGCTCTTAAATTTTGCACTAGCTTCAAATAGTTGGCCTCTGTGTGTTTCCAATTCTGTGTCCGGAAGAGAGAAAAATTAATATTGACAATCTCTAAGTGACTCATTAAACAATGTAAGAAATATATTTGCGGGAATATGGGGAGAAAAAGAGACCTTCTTGCAATCCTCAAGTTCTTTCTTGATGATTTCTTCTCTGTCCTGGGTGAAGTAAATTGCAGTTATTAATTTATAAAAGGAGGAAATGAATACAGATTAAGAGGACAAGTACCTAGAGGTCAACTGAATACATTTTCTATTAGACAATACAAGGTGGAAGTAAACAAGAGGGAAGAGAATGGGAGCATGATATGATCTATATTTGGGTCCAAGAATTATGTTTTGTTTACAAATCTGAAGGTGTAATTTGTTTAACATTTTAATAATGTAGAATATTTTATGAAATTTTCTGTTACTTGATTTCAGATGGATTTTACAACAGATAAAATAGAGCTGTTTATTATCAATAATAATAATTTTATTACACACCTTGACGTAAACTCCAAGTGCATCAAGATACCATCCTGAGCGTCCATGGAAACCAATAATTTGACCACTAATTGCTGGAAGTTCAAAGGGGAATTCCCCTCCTGTACCATATGGTCCAAAAGATCTCATGTTTGTCTCAAATTTAAGTGATCTCAGAACAATTATACCCCTCGTGAATGCACCATAGTGGCCTTTAACGGAGGTAATGTACTCAGAATCTTCAAGATTGAACTACAAGACAAAGAGCATATAACATATATCATCAATATCCTTTTGGTGGCTACATTAATCAACATTTACTATTGATGAACACATTAATCAAAGTTCAAAATTGGTGACAAAATTCACTTCATTTCATTCCAACATAAGTGTAGGTTCAATTTAATGATTACTTTTATATTTTTCTGCCAAATTTCACGGAAAAATCCTTGGTCACTATATTATTTTGTTTTTCATCACTTAAAAAGCCCCATTGGTACAATTATCAATACCAGTTCAAGTGGTCCTGCTAACAGTAGGATAACATGTCCTGCATTTCACTACATTCTTCCTCTATTGTTATCACAAGTAATGGATCAATGTGGACAATTTGCTTTACCAAGAAATAAGACTTTCCACTTCTCGCTCACAGAGTTGGAATTTTGTTAGTTTAGAGATTAAAAAAGGTGGTACCTCTGCCAGATTTCCTCCTTTTAGACCCCACACCTCGGTACTTTCCTCACCGTTATCATGTAGAAAACGTACAGTAAGACAATCAATAGCAGAACCATGATGAACACTGATCTTAACAATGCGATTGACGCCATTGATATTCATATCTTTCACTACCCCACCAGTCCCGCCAATTGGCCCGACCTTCTTTATGACAACTTGAGTTGACGCCTTCATTAAATCACACAGTGCGCAAAAGGAATTTTAAAGATGATTAATGAATTAGAGGAATTTCTCGCTAATTAGTTTCTAAACACTCATTTTTCATAGAAAACCTTCATTTTGACATCTATATATAAAAGATAGCGCGTACCATTTTGGGAAAAATTTGAGCACACTAGCGACGATGTTATTATTGCTGCATTTGTTGATTGCTTTGTTTTGTAGGCTTAGAGGTTCCTGAATGAATATATACTTGATGTAATTAAACACGCAATGATGTAATTAATTAGACACGCAAAAGCATGTCATCTCCGTCCACGAAATGATATAATTAATAATAATAAAAAAAAAACTAGTTGCATCGGCTGCATTTTTGCACAGACACCAATGCAAATTGCAAAATCTTGTATTAGCACATTAATTTTTTAATATTCGAGCAATGAGAATACCCTAGAGGACCATTTCTTCGCCATACTCTTGTTTGAGGCACTGATATTAATAATATATATGATAATACGGCATATCTCCTCTTTTGGCTTTAATTCCAAGAATCCTCCCGTACATACTAAATGAATATGCATAAGACTACACAAGGTAATTTCTTCAATCTAAGAAATAACGATTTTTTCTATTGATGTTAAAAAGGACGAACAAATGATAACAAACATAACGAAAAATTGTTGAAATTAATATGTTTCTTCAAAATCTATACTTTTATGTCATTATTTGTGTTTGAATTTTGTTAATTAAGGCTTTAGATAGTTTACTAATAGGATTAATTAATTAAATGATTCATTTAGGCAATGTTTTTTTCTCAATATACATGAAAGATTTCGTTTAAGATCAAAAGAAGAATTTAAAGTTTATCACTAACTTGATGTTAAGATAATGAGAAATCTGATACATAATTTATAAATAACATGAATTTGTTTTGATATGTAAGTTTGATAAGTCAGCAACTGCATTTCTATAATTAATCGGTTGTGATATTCAGATTATTTGATAAATTTTCTTGAATGAGAACTAAAAATTGATTTAGACTATTCGGTTTAAAATAGTTTGATTTGAAATTGTGGAATTTTAAATTGGCAACTGATATTAACACAACATAATTTATTATTGACATAACACTACATATTTTATGTTATTTTATAGTCAATTTTGCCCCTCAATAATCTTTCTTTTAGCATTGGACTCTCTTTCATCAACTACTGCATAATATTAGTTTCCTTAAATTCCATTATAAAAAAGTAAACAAATTTCTTATACATTTCCTACTTCTAGTAGATCATTTAAATTATTTAATTGAATATTTCTATACTTGTCATTCTAGTCAATAAGTTCAAATAAAAAAGCTGTAAGAAAATTATTTAATGCTGTACGAAAATTTACTAAACAAAAATATTAAATTATGATAAAAAAAATACTCCTATTGTCCTTGCGGTTTGTAAAAAACACTAAATTACATAATAGGCTACAAAGGTAATAAAAACAAATTGAAGCCTTATAATTCCACACCGATGTGATTAATTTCTTTCTCTTTCTTTATGGGCAATCACACTAAGAACTGAATAACCCATATTATAAAAATATAGTCTGATATCAATACGAATTTTAGAATTTTAAGAATATTTAAATGTTCTCTCTTCCACTATTAAATTACCACTAAAATCATACTAAAATCGTTTGAAATATTAAATGACACTCGTAAGTAATAGAACATATATAATGGTAACAATTATCATAAAATAATAATAAAGTAGTAATAGAGAAGGTTATAATAAAACACAGAAAGATTGAAGACAACATAAAATCTTTACCTTGTAAGAGATATGATCCAAAATAGAGAAGTTGTTGCTCTAGCATTCCATGTGTTTCTGTATTTTCTAGTTTGTTGTTCTGCTTTTGTAATTCTCCCTTAACACTGAGCACTAAAATTGATGCTCAAATTCAACTATATGTAAGATAAAAGGAAAATTATTTGTATGGAATTACCAAAATTTAGAAGTGATAGTGAGAGGAGAGAGGAAGACATCTTCCTCTTATATACCTGCCGAACAGAAAAGTAAAAGAAAAAAGAGAAAAAAAACTAATTAAATAATAAATAAACTAATTAAGTTATTAAATGACACACTGTAATCAATGGACCATGGATTGGAAAATCGGCTGAGTCAGAAAAGTATCGGTCAGGTCTGAGCTGTGTCGTCTGAGTTTCACACCCATATGATTTTTTTAATCAAAACTCGGTTGAATCGGGTTGACTCAGCCAAATTATGTGATGAGGACGATGAGGTGATGTGATCCCCCAATTGTATTTTAATACTGTTGGGTCTGTACAACAATACCCCCTTCGTATTTTTTAATATAGAGGATGAGTGATCCAGCTAGCTTGGCATAACTTATGACAATAAAAAATGTCTTATGTTTGTAATTCTTGTATTATATTTTATAATTAGTGTATTATTTGAGTGTAATCTTTTGTCTTAATATAATTTTTTTTATCAATTTTTTTTCTATTTTTTTGCTACAAAACAAGCTTCTATAAAAAAAAAATTCCAATTTCCGATTTGATTCTTCAGGTTTCGACTGATTCATCTGATTCCGAATTTCACAACCATGAATGGAACCCATGTGAGGCACATTTCTTTTCATAACAAGAATGTCATTTTTTTTTATTTTTGTCTCTCAAGTGCCTATATGTGCACACTTAATTAGTCCATGCCGTGTGATCTTTATTTTTTAAGAAGAACCATATTGGTTCATCCATTTGGTTTTATAAGCTTTAATGAATTTCGTTGTATTGCTGTTAATTAAAATGTGTGCTCTTGATATAGTCGTATCTTTACTAAAAGCATAATAAATAGCTAAACGTATAAAAAGGAAAGTCGACGGTGGTCTGCAATTTGACATACACCCTCATATATGCCGAAATTTTTATTAATACAAAAATAAATTAAAAATATCAACAATAGAGAAGGGATATGGAGAAATTCGACATATAAGAAAAACGTGATAGTTTATAACATCCAGGGGACGTAATATACCATCACATCCTGCTTAGCGAAAAAGATTAACCCCTGACTAAACAGCGAAAAAAGGGACTTTATTGTCTTTCATGGCCAAGAAAAGAAAAAGAAAAGGGACTTTATTGTCTTTCATGGCCAAGAAAAGAAAAAGAAACGGGACTTCATTGTCAATCACGGCCATGAAAAAAAATTCCGGTATGAAGAGGACAAAGAAAGGGATGGGACGTGTGAGTTATGGGGTCCAATCGTGTGGTTTTTTTTGTCTTTTGAACCTCTATGCTAATTTGTTCGATGATATTTTCCATCTCTGAATTTTGAGGAACTCGCTCCTTTGCTAGTTTAAGGCGTTTTAGTAGTGGTCCGACCAACTCTGCAACACTGGCTCCCTTTTGATGGTTGCATTGCAATGGTTAATTTCTTCAATCTAAGAAATAACGATTTTGTTCATTGATGTTAAAAAGGACGAACAAATGATAACAAACATAGTGAAAAATTGTTGAAATTGATATGTTTCTTCAAAATCTATACTTTTATGTCATTATTTGTGTTTTAATTTTGTTAATTAAGGCTTTAGATAGTATACTAATAGGATTAATTAATTAAATGATTCATTTAGGCAATGTTTTTTTCTCAATTTACATGATAGTTTTCGTTTAAGATCAAAATAAGAATTTAAAGTTTATCATTAATTCACTTGATTTGAAGATAATGAGAAACCTGATACATAATTTCTAAATAACATGAATTTGTTTTGATATGTAAGTTTGATAAGTCAGCAACTACATTTCTATTAATCGGTTGTGATATTCATATTGTTTGACAAGTTTTCTTAAATGGGAACTAAAAATTGATTTTGACCGTTCGGTTTAAAATGGTTTGATTTGAAATTGTGGAATTTTAAACTGGCGACTAATATTAGCACAACATATAATTTATTATTGACATAACACTATATATATTTTTTTGTTATTTTATAGTCAATTTTGCCCCTGAATAATCTTTCTTCTAGCAATGGAATCTCTTTCATCAATTATTGCACAATATTAGTTTCCTTAAATTCCATTATAAAAGGTAAAAAAAAATTCTTATACATTTGCTACTTCTAGAAGATCATTTAAATTATTTAATTGAATTTTTTTATACTTGTAGTTGTTGTCAATAAGTTCAAATCAAAAAGTTGTACCAATTTTTTTTTATACTTGTCCTTGCTGTTTGTATACATAATAGGCTACAAAAGTAATTGAAACAAATTGAAGCCTTATAATTCGCTCCAATGTAATTAGTTTCTTTCTTATTTTTATGCGCAATCACACTAAGAAGTGAATAACCCATATTATAAAAATATAGTCTGATATCAATAAGAATTTTAGAATTTTAAGAATATATAAATGTTCTCTCTTCCACTATGAAATTACCACTAAAATCATACTAAAATCGTTTGTAATATCAAATGACACTTGTAAGTACTAGAACATAATGGTAACAATGATCATAAAATAATACTAAAGTAATTATAAAATGATATGATCCATATACATAATAGAAAAGGTTATAATAAAACACAGAAAGATTGAAGACAACATAAAATCTTTACCTTGTAAGAGATATGATCCAAAATAGAGAAGTTGTTGCTCTAGCATTCCATGTGTTTCTCTATTTTCTAGTTTATTGTTCTGCTTTTGTAATTCTCCCGTAACACTGAGCACTAAAATTGATGGTCAAATTCAACTATATGTAAGATAAAGGGAAAATTAGTTGTATGAAATTACCAAAATCTAGAAGTGCTAGTGAGAGGAGAGAGGGAGACATCTTGCTCTATTGCTAAAGAAAAAGAAATAAATAAAAGAGTAGAGAAAGATACCCTGCTGAACAGAGAAGTAAAAGAAAAAGAGGAAAAAAATACCCCTAATATACCTCTCTTTCTCTTTTAAAAGTAAAAGAAAGATACCCCTATATAATATACATATCTTCCTCTTTTAACCTGTTTGGAAGAGGGAAAAAAAAAGAGAAAGAGAAAAAAATGATAAAGTAAAGGAAAAGAAATCTAATTGTTTGTTAAGACAAAACTTTTATTTTCACCATTAAAAAATGATAAATAAAAAAACCACTATTTTGTGAGAATTCAAAATTTAGCATGAACGCAACTTCACGTTGAGTCTTGTGTCCCAAAACTCTTTTTTTAACCAACTTAAGTGGCCAAAAACATGTGGGGCCCACCCAATTTTTGGATGCAACGTGAAAAAGTTGCGTCCGTGGTGAATTTTGCATTCCACATAATTCGTGGTGAATTGGTTTTTCTTTTTTTAGTGGATGGTAAATTTAAAATTTTCAGTTTTTAAGGGGTTCAAAAGAGGAAAGAGTATGTAGCTAGTCTCTCAAGCAAAGAATTTTCATATCATCAAAGAGGAAAGAAGAAGTAAAGAATAAAACATATGCATATCCACATTACTAAAAGCAAGAGCATTTCACCATTTCCTTGTCTTGCAATTATGCTTTACACCTCTTATGAATTATTAAATTAAGCTTCAAATTTACAAAAGAGAAAACAAAATCAAAAGGAAAATGTACCACACACAGAACGAAAGGAATATTAAGAGCATCTCTATCTCATAAAACATTTAGAAATTAAAATTAGCCACGTCACTGAGTTTAGCAATTAAGGGATTCATAATTTCTAAATCACTCCATTCCAAAAATTAATTATGAATTGCAATTAAGAGAATGAGAGTGCTACATATAAGAGGAGAAAATATTTGAACCAAGTAATTAGCTAGTGTGTCATTAAAAAAACATTTTCTTTTAAAGCAAATTTGCTAATTTAGAAACTGTGGTACATCCCATCAATTATCACATCAGATTATCAATCTAAAATAAATCACCGTTGTAGTAACAAAAAAAATTAATTGAACCGTGCATTAGCTACTATTTATTTAATTTAATAACAACAACAACAACAACAACAACAACAAAAATGAAGTTCAAAATTAATTGAACCGTGCATTAGCTACTATTTATTTAATTTAATAACAACAATAACAACAACAACAACAACAACAAAAATGAAGTTCGCATCAATGGAGAGATTACGCAAGACTGTAATGTACCTATTGGAGAAGAGAAAACAGAGCTAGACAAGAGATATTGGACATCAAAAACATGGAATTCACATCATCCACTACTAGAGTTTCCGATAACTGCAAGGGGAGCAAGTGTTTGTTGCAAGCGTAAGAAGGGTCGTTGCAAAAGATTTTGGTTTTCTGATTAAATTAATATAACTGCAACGGGAGGCTCTTGCAAATAATCACGCTTGCAAATATGTGATGGATCCCCTTGCTAATGTCTCCTATTGGCCCTTGCAAATAATAATACCCACCCTAGACACGCCAAATATTATTTTATTGTGAATTGTGTTACTATTTGCAAGCGGCACCGTTGCAATTGTTTTTGGAGTTCTTTTTTATATTTGCAAGAGGCACCGTTGCAAATGTTTTTATGATGTTGTTTATATTATTTTATTGTGAAGGCCCTAACTATTTGCATGAGCCACCGTTGCAAATGATTTTAAATTTATTTTTATATTATAAATCATAGCAACAAAAACTTTAATTATTTTTTTAGGGAAGGAAAATTATAATACAACTTTATATCATAAAAGATACACATTGATATTTTTTTACAAAGTTACAAACTCCATTAGTAACTATTAACCAAAAATAATTAGAATGAACAATCATATAAATGGTGCATGAGTGTGCTTTTTCCCATGTGCTCTCAAACTTCAAACATACAAGAAAATAAAATTGACTTAAATTGTATAGAAAGTAATATTAATTTCAAAATAGTAAAGTTTTAATGTTACTAGAATAAATTTCTAATTTCCATTTAATAACTACCATATATATTTATTTCCATTTTTAGTGATAAGAAAACTATAAAGCAGAATGACTAATGCCAAAAAATAACTAAAATACCACATGCATAAAAATCCTCTTCAACATCAAGCTCCTCTAATCCTCCAATCCCAAATACATGGGCTTAAGTCATCCCAGTTAGAATACAAGAAATTGACAATGCAAATATCTTCACTACGGATCTAAGTTCTAACTGCTGAGGACTAGTTTATGGAATAAACCTTTCACCTGCATATACTCCTAATCATGATTTACTCGTTATTTGAATCACAATTTACTGTATTCCATTAGACTGGTACATGTCCTTTGGTACCAATAGTAAAATATCACTTGAGGGCATTTTGATAGTCAAGTATGGGTATCCAATAGTCTTCCTTGTGTATAGATGACCTTGCTAGATTATCACGATAATCTCAGTGTCAATTGATGCGCCTTTGTCTGTCAGAGAAATATGAGTTAATCTTGATATTCATAAATAGAAGTTTTGGTATTCTGACAGCCTATTTTGTGAATTTTGCACAGGCCAATCTACAAGGCTAAAATTTGTGTTCTTGGTGTCTAAATTCTCAGGAGAGTGTTAGCTTTTACCCTAGAAAATTTCAAATTTTTCTGAGACCTCTAGCTCTGTCAGATGTTTGATTTTGTGAGAGGCAGTCCGTGTACCAGCCTGGTACAGTACCATTTTTTTTTTCAGAATCAGAATTTTAAAATGCTCTTAGAAATTGTACAAAAATCAGAAAAAATATGAAATTTGTTTCTGTTTGTCCATGAAAATGTCCTTTATTAGCTCATAAAACAGTTTGATCAAATTCAAAGTGTAGATATGGTTCTAATTTTGGTTTGTATAGAGTGATGTTTTGGGGCTGTTTGGTACCAACAGTTTGCCACTTTGTTTTCTCTTATTTGGTTGCCTGGTACATCACTTCTGGGTATACTTGGGGATTGGTCTAGGGCATTTTAACACTGACATACACACAATTACTAACTTCAAATCCGTTTTTGGGGGTTTTAATCTTGGATTATATGCATGAGAAGAGCAAAGATCAACAATCAAGAGATCAAATATTTAGTTCCTCTTTTTTTATCAAAGTCATTTTTTATGGTTTACACGGGCCTTGTTAGAACAGTACATGAGATTTTTATATTGAGGTCCTAACTTGTTTTTTATTTGTATTTTTCTATTTTAAAAGAAGGCAACATGAAAGTAAATTGAGACCATCTGTGAAAAATGTGAAAAAAAAATATATAAGAGTGCTAACATGCAAGTAAATTGAGACCATCTGTGGAAAATGTTGAACGTTTCAACTGGCACACTAATTATTCAATTAATGTTATTATAAAGAATATATGACGGAAGGTAGACTTTTTTTTAAAGCCGTGCAGCTGCACGGGTGAAGGTAGACATTTTTATTACTAACTTCAATTTCTTTTTTGTTCGGATATTTTGTCGAACACTTTAAAGGCATGCATCCCTGTTTTGGTAATTAGATCAGTTTACCAAACGAAGAAAATTATATCAGTTTACTAAAAGCTTGTGCACTTATGTCATTTCATCGAACACCTTGAGTGCACATAATCAAACACCGGTATACAACTTCAAAAACTAAAAATATGTATAACAAGGAACTAATTTTGAGAATTGGACCAGATAATCATAGTAGATCTTGAAAATTGGAACTAATTTTGTCAGACCAATTGATACAAGAGAGCCTTCGCTCATTATTCAAACAAATTTTAGAACATAAATTATGAATCCACCTAAAAGAAGAGAAGAAGAATGATACGTGTGAGAGTTACTTGAAAGGAGGCAAACATCTCTTCCTTTCGTGAATCTGAGCTTGCAAGCTTCGAATCTCACCTTGGAAGTTTTCGACGGGACTTAACAGGGTGGGGTGGGATCGGGACAGAGATCGCTGGAGAAGAAGGATCGGGGTTGGTGTTGGAGAAGGGCTCCGGTCACAGTGGAGAGTTTGAGAGAGAGATAGAGAGAGCGCAATATTTTGAGGTGACAGAGAGGAGAGGTTCTGATTTTGATTTTTCATTTTTGAGGGAAATGGAATTTTATTTGGAGAAGAGAGGAGGAACCAACCAGAGAAGGGGAAAAAAAAGATAAGGGAGAAACTTTCCAGAGAAGGAAGACGTAATGAAAAAATCAAAGCTGACTAGTGGGACCCATCTGTTAATGAGACACCTCCAATTTTAAAATTAATATAATAAGATAGATTGTCATTAAATGGAGTTGTCCATTGATAATCTAGGCTACACAATTTCAATCAGACGGTTCATATTTGCATATGTACAAATCGATTATTATCGTTTAGGTTAAGCCGTTAAGGACTTTGAGGCATATGGATTATTATTTGGCGGTAACCAAAATGATGTGGAGGGAAGTTACAGAAATTTGGAGGAAATCCAAAAAAATTGATACTGGATGTTTTCTAAACCCTTATTTGATACATGTTGTATAAGTCATGATATTTTTACGAGATAATTAAATTGCATGCTATAAATAGGATGAAAACAGTTTGTAAATTATATGAAAACAATTTTTATTGTGATAGTTAGAGGCGGATGAAAACAGTTTGTAAATTATATATTTTTCATTTATATATAATAAAATTAAAAGTTAACAAAATAATTTTTATGATTTACATATGTACAGATTTGATAAAACATATACAGCAAATAATATAAAAACAATTAAAAAATATTTCAAATTTTTAACAGTTTATATAACCAAATCATATTTGTAATTATCAATTTTATAGAATTTCATCATTGTTTACCCCTTCAACATTGGTAATCATGACCCTTCATCACCCATCAGACGGCTCATATCAACAGATGATAAAATTAGTGATTTTTGTACATCAAATAATATAAATAAATTTCTGAAAATATATTTTCTACATTTATACATGCCCAGTGACCAAATAATGCTTATAATTGTTAATTTCATATAATTTCATCAATATTTGCCCCTTAAAATTGAGCCAATAATTACGGACCGTTCATTTTTGAATAAGCAATCAACGGTTGATCTGCAGTGAAATAATTTCAAATTAGTTTTTAAATGATCAGGGGAAAACATTGAACGCAACCATAAAAAAAAAATTGAAGTTTCGATATGTAGAAGTCTCGATCCGACGTGAAGTGTCTATGGCCCTACGATGTTTGTATATTCCGTCGGCTTGATGGATAGGTAGATGAACATAAAATTTTATCAAACTTCACTACAATGAAATGAATGTGATATTCTTCAATTTGAACGGTTCCGATCGACCATCAGACAACGTATACTTGTGGATCTTCATTAACTCACACTACAAGAGTTCATGTTCTATGTTGATGCTTGAAGGATGTGAGTTATTTATGCAACAAGCATGTTGTGCTATATAGTTTTTTTTGTACAAATCTTTTAGTAATTCATAAACATGTTCTTCCATTCATTATCGTGTATAACTATTTGAGAATAAAATTCATGCATTGTGTATATTTTGTAAGATATTTAATAATTGAGTTTATTTTAAATTTTGAATTTAGTGGTTAAGAACGAATGTGAAACTATTTACAATTATAACTTGTATTTTGGAAAAAAAAATTTAATAAAATATTCACTGTTAAATTTGTAAACTATATATTTTTTTTCATTTATATATTGAAGATAATTAAATGAATGATGACAAAATGAAAATTTATTGTAAAATAAATTAAGTTGAGTGGTCTTTTATAAAGGTCAATTGTTAAAGTCAGAATAAAATTAAAAGTTAACAAAATAATTTTTATGATTTACATATGTACAGATTCGATAAAACATATACAACAAATAATATAAAAACAATTAAAAAATATTTCAAATTTTTAACGGTTTATATAACCAATTAGTAAATATCAAGTTTCGAGCCATTCGATATGCAATGAATGGTCTTGATGTCTTCATTTTTGAGGTTGTGGGTAGGGAGTCCCTATTCTCTGAGGTAATATAATACTTCTTTTTAGATCCGGTTCTAGGTGATACACTGGCTGTTTTAATATTCGTGCGTAATGATGATCAGACAATCCAGATTTAAACACAAATATTATGTTACCTTCGAGCTTATGAATTTGTATGTAGGTCTTCATAGTAAATACGATACAGAACTTTTATCTTTCCTTTCTGTGGACTTAGGGTTTATTTTCATTTCTCTCCAAACATTTCATTTCGGCGCCTTCCTAAATTTTCATTTCCCTCCTGAATTTTGATTCCCCCTCTTACGATAAAACCTAACTCTCTAAAACCTCTCCGCCATCTCTCGCTCTCTCGCCTCAGACGGGCGCCCCTCAGCATCAGCACCGATCTCTTTCTCTTTTACTGCCTCCCCCCACACATACATAATCCTACCACCAAACCCTCGTGCGAGGCTGGAAGCGGCTCAGGTGAGGCGATCGCTGGCCTGGTGCAGCATGTGGTCAGGGGATGCGAGATTTGGTCAGGCGAGGCGAGATTTGGGCGTGCGGGGCTGGTCGGCTGACGAGGTGCGGGGCTAGGACAGCGGGGCTGACGAGCACATTGAGGTATGCCTTGACATTTTTTCCTTAATTCTTTTGCTAGAACTAGTACTGCTTGAATTCTTATCGATTAATCAAGCTATTTACTAAAAAGATTGCATAACAGATTTGCAGGAATTAAGATTGCAATTCAATTTGTAGGAATTAAGATTGCAAAACATTTCTACAAGCAGTTGACGGGCTCCTTCTCAATTCGGTTGACCTCTCTCACTAGAAGATTTAAACTTTCAGTGAGCGAAAAATATTTACGATCGGGAAATAGCCAATTGAATCGACGACTTTATTTTGCAGGGGGGAGTATGGTATGTGGACTGCCTTTCTCACTCTACTGATTCGTCTATTTTACTTCATTCCAGGTACGTGATAAAAAAAGTCTTAACACTTGGTACCAGTTTATTTTTAACACTATAAAACTCAAAATGATTGGCCTTATAAAGGTTCTGAGTGAGATGAATTCTGTCAATTTTTCATATTTTAGGATATAATCCTTACAGTGTGAAACACCTTTGTTTTCATTGATGATTTAGGTGAATTGGATCTTGCTTTCCTAACAATGGTGTTTGTGATAACAGCTCCGTACCAGGCAATAAGTCTCAGGTTTGTTCAGGTACTGTACTGTACCTGTGAAACCTTTTCATGCCTTGTATATTCCTTTCAGGTACTGTACACGGTTGTGGTGAAAGGATTTTGCAGGAAGGGAGGCTCTGGATGAGGTGCTGCTAAGAGGGGCACTGGATGTGGTACAGGTATTGATCGGTACATAACATTTGATTGGGGCAGTGAATTAATCGATTGTTGTAATTAAATTCACAATTTGAGATAAGATGTATTTAATCGATTCAGAGTTTGAGTTTGATTTTGCTATAGTATTCTAGCAAAATTAACGTCACTATAATTTTGGATCAATTGCTACTGAATCATTGTACAATCACTAGGAGTTAATCTCAAACCGTAAAGTGAAGGGAATCTTTTTACAGTATTGGAGAGGATACTTGTCCCGCATCTAGAGAGAATTTCGCCCTCTCCCCCTTTAGGTCATGATCTTTATGATTGCTTAAAGTGGTAAAACTGCACATGCCTGATTGCCTGAAGGTGTCTTAATTTAACATCTCAATTAGCAAATATGGGAAGTATGAGAAATGCCCTTGAATAAAGCATATTTATTTACTTTATACTAGGAAGGATTATATGCAGTTTTTTCTACACGTGTTCTCTGAAATCATGTGCAGTGCACCAAATTACCAGAAAATAGTCCAAAGGGAATCAGATAAATAATGTTAAATTTTAGAGACATGAATTTAGACTGTTGCTGTAGGCATCTCACGTGACTAAAGAGGGGTTCTGACCCACTGAACACAACAAGGTTAGTGTATTTTATATTCACTATGTCAGTTGACCTTTTTCTAAGTTATTGGCATTAGGGCTAAGTGTATTGGGGATAGTTTTTTACAAAATAACAAGCTTAAGTTTGTATGCTGAAAAGATTGTGAGTTCTTTGTTATTTCTATAGAGTTTTAAAGCTAACTTTTGGTGGGTGTAGTCTGACTTGGACCAGGGTCCACATAAGGTCAGCTTCAACATCCCCAAGGAGAAAGCACAAGAAGTGATTACACCTCTGTATGCTAGCCTGACACAACGTGGTGTAAGATGAACTCCTAAATTTCTTTTGTCTTTTGTACAATGTGCATTTGTTTTGTTACTAGACTGAACCATTGAGTTCATTTATAGACAATAGAAATTGGAATAGGCACTTGCATAATCCAACATTTGTTTTCCTTTCTTAAACAGCTAGACGTAAAAATCATTTATAGCTTTGGATTAGCTCTCGATGTGTTGCCAAAAGAGGCTGGAAAAGGACAGGCACTTGCATATCTACTAAAAAAGTTTGGGTCAATTGGAAAACCACCAAAGAACACACTTGTGTGTGGTGACTCTGGAAACGATGCTGAGATGTTCACTGTTGAAGGTGTTTATGGTGTCATGGTTAGTACTGCAGATTTACTCTTTCAAGCCTTAATTTATTACCTCAGTTTCACAATTTGGCCTTAATTAGTTCAAAATTAAGTGATTATGTATAACTATATAGCATCCTTTGCCGCTGAACAGAAGGGCTTGATCAGTATAAAACCGCATGAGAAATCAGAACTTCAAGAAATTTAAAGAACAACTCACATCCAGCAGCAGGTACACCTCATAAACCTCTTATTTAGAAAGTGGATGCTATAGTGAAAACCGTAATATTTATGTTTTACTATATGATTGTGTTCTTGTGAAAATTACAGTCACTTCGTGGTGATTCAGGTCTCTTTTTGACCAACCTACCTAAAGAGAATGTTGAAAGGTAAATACTCTCTGATTTAATTTTTTATATTTTTGTGCAAGGTGAAATTTCTTAGAAAAAAATTCCCCCATAATTATTATTAAATACAGGGGATATATAATTATTATTAATATATTATAACCAAAACATTTGATTTTTGTTAATGGGAAGATTATCAGTAATCGGTTGTCAATTCCTTATCTAAAACCTGATTATTAAGCTTTGAGATATTATCAATAATTGGTTGTCAATTGGATGTTGAGATAAGCTTTGAGATATTAACCTGATTGTTAAGCTTTGAAAAAATAGCATTGTTTTGCCTCAATATTGTTCTCTCAAATACTCATTATTTAATATTTTGAATGTTTATTTCATTAGGTATCTGATTGCAAAGGCTATCTTGAACGTTCTTAAATGCTGCTGCTTATGATTGGTGCTAATGGCAAGTTTCAGAATTATGCAACTAATTTCTTGACTGTAAATTATTTTGTAAATTTTTGTTAAGGGGTGGTTGATATATTTTGGGTATATTTAGAAGTTCATTTTAGTGTTGTTGTTGTAATGTATTTTGGTACAATGTATGATAATTGTACTATGTTGAATAATGCTTATTAAATGTTATATCTATATTTCAATGTGTTTATGTAAATCTGGTTCAATGGAAATGTAATAGATTATTGGGTTGGTACTGGGTTGGTACCAGATTGGTACAGGGAGGGAGGATTGTAGAATTGGAGCATGTAAAAAGTATCAATGGTATTCTTGCAAATAATCAAGTGGGACCCACATTCATTAGTCTTGCAAATAGTTAGGTGGGGTCCACATTCGTTATCCTTGCAAATAGTCAGGTGGGACCCACGTTTGCTAGCCTTGCAAATAACCATATGGGGCCCACGTTTGTTAACCTTGCAAATATTCAGATGGGGCCCACACCTGACATCCTTGCAAATACTCTTGTTGGGTTCCAACTCTGAAACTATTAGCAAGTGTACTTTTTGCAAGGGCGGTTCATGCAAAAGCCTAAAGAAAAGTATTAGCAAGCGTAGCCCTTGCTAATAAGTCTGAAATTGAGTATTTGCATTGGGGCTTTATACAACGGTAGTATTTGCAAGCGTAGCGCTTGCTAATGAGGTTTTTTGGGCTTGTAGCAAGCGTAGCGCTTGCTAATGGGGTGTTTCCTACCGTTGCTATTACTGGAGATTCTAGTAGTGATCCCTGGTATTGTAATAGGGAATCTTTTACAATTACTGGATCTGGACCATTTATTTTAACTTGGCACGAATTTCAAAGCCCATTAATACTTCTACCTGTGCTAGCCCGAATCTCAAGCGGCTGAGAGTTAATCTCAAACCGTAAAGTGAATGGAATCTTTTACAGTAATGGAGAGGATACTTGTCCGACAACAATGCTTTCCTCAAGGGCTTGTGAATAAACAAAACATCCAAGAACGAGGATGCAACAATGCAAAGGAGAAATATTGCGAACCATGCAAGAAAAGATTAACTTGGGAATGAATAATGTCTAACTTATAGAGCTGGAGATGCATACATTCTAATTTATTTAGACCTAGAAAAATATTGGAATATTTTCTCTGTCTCAATCATACCTCACATTTTTATCATTATTTTTAATATTCAAACAATCGATTAGAATCATTTAACATGATATCCGTATTAAAATGTGTTTGACGGCCAAATTTTAAGTTTTTTTTTAAAAAGAAATATTATTTTTTTAGAAAGGTACAAAATCACTTTTTTTTTTTATGGTTGAGAATTGTATGAAAAACTGTGATTTTAATATGGAGAAACTTGGTGAGCATAACTCCTGAATCTATTATTTTTGATTGGTTTCAAACAACGAATTCAATACGTTGAAGCCGATCTACTTTACGAGTAATGTGTTTACATGCAAAATTTTGAACATTTTGAATTTATTTAGTACAATTTTGAAAGGTAAAAGAAATGAAGTTCTACATGTTATTTTAATACATTTATTTTGCATTATTTTTTACCATTTTATTTTATACTAAGTGAATTTCAAAATTTTAAAATTTATATGAACACATATCACTTGTGAAATTGATCGGTTTCAACGGTTTTAATAGATTTTAGAGTTACACTCATCAAATTCTCTTGATGATCATATTACAAACTAGCTTTGCTCGTGGTATTTTATCGATTATTCAAAGAAAATTTGGTGAGCAAAACTAGAGTATTGTATCATTTATTGGATCGGAGATATTTATTGACAATTTTAATTGCGTTGCCCGGATCAATTGTAGAGAGAACCATATTCTTTGAAACAACTAAATTTTCAAGTCTATCGCTTATTTGCAATTTTCTGAAGTGATTGTAGCCTGTAACCTGGTGCCAAAACCAAAGAGTTGTAAAATAGCAGTCTCTTTCGATCCCCTGATCAACTTGTGATACTCTTATATTTTTAATTTAAATTCGGAAATTACTTGAGACCCCCACAGAGCAGGGTTTTTTTTCTTTTATTTTGTATTCGAGCACGAGAACAATAAAAAATTTAAGATATATATAAGATGTTGTAAAATTAAAGTAAAGTTACAAGAGAGATAGATAGAGAGAGCAATAACATAATTTTATTATCTACTTTTGTGTATATTTTTTATGTTTACAAAGTCTCTATTTATAGGCTAGAAATTGTACATAAAAATATGTTATAATAATAAAGGAGAAAATGAAGGCCAATAGCAATGAGGTAGTGGGGTTATAAATTGAAAATTAATATTAAAAGTGACATAATGAACATTCACATAAATCATATTTAATTTGATTTACAATATAACCATTTTTTTATCATCACATCTTGATATTTATGTAAGAGTGAGCCTATGGTGCTATGCATAGCACGGATGGCTAGTGTACTACGGCTCAATATGGTACTTTTTAAAATCCTAACGGTCGATCCAACCGTTCAATGTGATAACCATATGAATATGTACTTGCAAACTAAATTTTATATTTTTTCGAATTTTTTTACTATTTTTTTAGATAGGTAGAAAAATCAGTGTTTTCTGAAAATTCTGGACCATCAAAATTCTACCTAACTAAAAAAATAGTAAAAAAATTCGAAAAAATATAAAATTTAGTTTGCAAGTACATATTCATATGGTTATCACATTGAACGGTTGGATCGACCGTTAGAATTTTAAAAAGTACCATATTGAGCCGTAGTACACTAGCCATCCGTGCTATGCATAGCACCATAGGCTCACTCTTTATGTAATACTAATAATTCCAAACGCCTGTGTGAACACTAGATCAAATCAATCAAAAAATTCACTGCACATTGAAAAATGATAGGGCCCATTTTGTGACTTCATTTATTGGAGTTAGTGATCCACTTATCCTTGATAAAGACCTTATGACCTTACCAGCTATTTTGGAGAGATCATTTGCTGCTTCTTCTTTGTAAGGTTTTATGTGACTATTCAAGTTATGGCAGGTCATTTTATTTTTTGCCTTTCTTTTTGTAGCTTACTGTCAAGTTTATGATAAGTTTATGATAAATTAATTGAAAGTAATTGGAGGAGATATTACCAACAAAACAAAAATAAAATGGAAGTAACTGCAATATAATAAATCAGTTATATATAGCCGCTCGTCTGCCAATTAATTAAAATGGAAAGTAAACGAAAATAGTAAATCGTCAAAAATGTTCATTTTTCTCACAGATTGAGAGGTGGTGTATTTGCATATTTCCAGTTTGCACGCTCATTTCGACTTACTGATCTACTACTAGCCACATCATCTGCAATTACCAAATCAATTAACTCTTTGATGTCTTCATCTGAGAGTTTCACTTTCAGTGCACTTATGTTGCTCTCCAAGTTCTTCATTTTGGTGGTTCCTGATATAACCCACACAAAAACAAAATTACCTTTCAATTGTCAGTATTATTATTTTAGTCATTGTTTTGCTATTGTTATAGCAATTGGCCTTACATGAAAAAGTTAAAAATAGCAAGCATATATTGTTTACAACCATTTGAGAAGAATGTTTGTTTTCTAAAAATAATCATTTGAGAAAATATGTGATAGAAAATAAATCAAGCAAAACCTGGGATGGGAACCACATCATCCCCTTGGTGAAGAACCCATGCCAGAGATAGTTGAGCAGTTGTGCATTTGTGCTTCTTCGCTAGGCTCTCAAGTCGAAAAAACAATTATTTGTTCTTCTCCAAATTCTCCCCCACAAACCTTGGGTAATTTGTCTATTTTTCAGTAATGAAAAAAAAATTAGTTTATTACCAGCAAGATGTACTTGTCTTTGAGATACAAATCAATAGACACCATTTTCTGGTATTATGAAGTGTGGTCTGTGTAACATTGTACCATTATTTTGTAGAGCTTTTAATCAGTAACTTAATTATGATTTTTGTTTAATTGGGGTTTGATTTTCATATAATTTAACCAAAACTCAGAAGGAAATTTAGTGTGAGATGATTAGATAACCAATATGAGCCGTCAGAATAAGGAAATAAGCAATATGGTTTAAACTGGTATACTAACTGAAGGTGAATTTGTCAGAATAAGGCAATAAACAATATGGTTTAAAATTTACCCAATATAAGCCGTCCTTTAATTCTTCAACAACTCCCCTTCCACCGAAAAATCCTTGACCAAGCGGGCTATAGGCTACTATTCCTATGCCAAGTTCTCTGTACAACCAAAATGCAACTAATAAGACAGTTGACAGTTGACTTGGTCAAAGTCTGCTCTTGTCAACATCTAGAAACCACCATCGCATTAATTTTTCCAACAATCTTGAAAGGAGCATTGATCCGTCACATTAACTTTAATTGTGAGGCATCATTGGAATACAAATTTAATGAAGCATTAATTTGAGCATTCCTCTTAATTCATATATAACTTCAATTGTCTCGGCCGTTGTCTATCTCTTGGTCTGTAAATTGCTCATCCTTGGACTGGGCCTCGGGCCTGGTTAGTTATTTGTTTGGGCCGAAATAAATTGTTGAGTCTTATTGGTTCATCCATTTGGTTTTATTATTGTTAGTTCATATATAAAGTTGTGCATGTTCATGAATATCTCGTCTCTAGTGTTAAACATTTGTCCATCAAAACATTAAATTAATTTGTATATTTAACCAACAAAAGCAAATGCTTTATTATTAATGTTTCTATTTCTAAGTTTACTAAATCTAAAATATTGATTAAGAAAGAAAATAATTATTGTGCTCTTAATTAATCAACAGTTTTTGTAGATAACCCCAAGTTCAAAATAATAAACAACTCTGGTCATATAGATAACCCAAGTTCTCACATCATTAACAAAAAAATAAACACTAAAAATACATCCAACTTTTATGCATCCTTTCCTGTCTGATCTGAGCGGCCGTGTGATCCACATTAAGATTTGTCCGTTCAATTTACCAATTTACAATTTTAATGTACACACAATTCCGTACATTAGATCCCACTTGTCAGTCAATCGTGGCACAACTAACCCTTTCCCTGGGCCTTTCCAATCAAATATCCCCGGCACTTACAACAGGAACCGTGTTGGTGCCAGTAGTAGTCGTGCCCATGGAACTGCTTATATGATCGATGATAACTGGACCAAGATAAATTGAAATGTGAGTTCCTTTATCTGAGTCCTAGAGTTCTTTTCCTTTCTCCTTTTTTGGCATTGAAAATATTTGCTAATTGTTATGATTTGAACCCTTTGCTATTGCAGAGACAAAGAGAGAGGTAGTGAGGGTCAAGGGTGGAAGTCATTGTAATTTTAGATTATTTGTATGTGAAGGAATGGTCGAGTCGGTGCTATTAAGTATATTGTTTTTAACAGCATTTTGTGCTTTGACATTAGGTTGTTAACAGCATTTGAAAGACTCATATGTATTTCAATTTGGTTGAAGCTTTTTGTGTTAGTTGATCTTTATTTCTTTCACATTTATGGTGTTCTATGTTTTTATTGCCACCATATTCGTTTTTATTTATAAAGGAGTTTTCTTTTTATGTCTGTGTATCCCACATCTATCCATGCTTTGGCTTTATAAACCAAATCAGCTAGGTACAACGCAAAAAAAAAAAATTAAACACCAAAAAATCATTTATATTCATTTCAATTTTAATTTCACAATCCACAACCCATTTTTCACACTCAGAAAATTTTTCACATTTCAACATTTTTTACAAGGGAACAAAGGGGGTCTGATAGGCATCGGATCAAATTCTCTCTCATGCTCAATCTCGACAGTAATTTTAGATAGTCTAGAAACAGTAATTTTGTACCTAAGTAAAAAAATAGTAAAAGTTTTTCAAAAAAAAAAAAAAACATGGTCTCGGAGCACATTTTTTGCATGAGGCATTTGAACCCTCAATATACAATTGACCAACTTTACTAAATTTTGTATGATGCAAGTGAGATCAAAACTGCCAATCACAAAATCAAAACTGAAATCAAAAATTAAACCATACTAAAAGTTAATATTAATAGTTAAATTACAAAATTATAACGTAACATTAATTGAATTGTATGACATGAAAAATCAAGTTTAGATGACTGACAAATCTACCTCATATTATAGGTGTATAAATATATTAAAGGTGAATAATTTGATATGCATAAATCAATTTATTTAATAACACACAGTACATCCATCGGATTACATGCAATCCCAATCACTCTACTCGCTGCCTCCCACGAAAAAAATTAAATATGCCACTTTTGAACAATACATACAAATTGCAAAAGTAAACAAAGTCAAAAGCTGGAAATTAAGGATTAGATGAGATGAGAAGGCAAAAAAAAATTAAACCTTGATAATGTTAAACACGATTAAAGCAATCCCAAGACATGCAACTCCGAATAGGACAAGGATTGTGATGTTCGACTTGCAACAAGCCTTCTTCCTGCACTTGCATTCCCTTAATTTAATTAACAACATAAAAATAATGATAAAAACAGTAAGATATGAAATGAAAGAAAAGAAGATTTTATGTGAAAAATAACTGGTACTGTACATACCATTTTGCAAACATAACAGCCATTGTAATTAATTTCCTCATCAAAATAGGGTTTTGAAGTTTAGAAGCTTATACACTATTTACTTTTTTGTTCATGTGAAAAATAACATTTCATGGCCTCAAAAAGTTCAACAGAATAGAAAGTGAATGGTAAAATCTTGCAAACTATATTACTCTATATATCTATTACTCAATATAAATATATATCTGCATCAAAAGACAATTATACAATTAATAATCTGAGGATTACATAACTAGATGCATTCATGGAGTGTTTTTCTTCTAAATTATACTACAAAAATGTGATTTGAAAGTTTCTCTGATGATTTCGGTTTATGTTAGACAACAGGGGAAGGTACACAGGTTATTATTATTGGATAAAATTGGACAAGCTATGGAATGTATATTGCATCAAACTTAGATGCTAACCATTAAACCATATGATGTAACAGTAGATCTAATTTGACTAATGAAAATCGTGTTATGATATTGAACAGTATAAACCATTTTTTTATATTTCAATCAACATGTTTAATTGAACATATTTTTCCCAGAAGCGCAGCTGTTTTGTTACGAAAAGCCGAAGATGATCTGAGTGAGGAAAAAACTGATCTAATTCATAATCTTAATTCATACATGGGGAGGAAAATGCCATATGCGGAGAATGAATTGGGGCGGATTGATTCTAATTTTCACTCAGTTGAAGGATAGAGAGAGAAAGAGAAGGAACCGGGCAGCACGGTCAATGGCTTGGGCAGAAATTCAATGAAACAGGGATGCTGAGTTGGAATAGAACCGCTGCAATGTGGGTCCAGAAGCGTCAGAATTGGAGGAAGTGTTAGCGGACGGCATGGGATAGAACTGGAGGAAGTGTTATAACTGCTCTTCTGACATGGCTGCTGATTTGGCATACGAATATTTAATCTAGCGTTAGGAGAAACTAAATAATGCGAACAACATTTTATCAACATATATACTTTCTAATATTAATTAGTAGTTCTGATAATTTACGAGGACAAATATAAAATTAAGGAAACTAAGGGAGATAACAAAAGCAAATAAACATTATATATATGCAAATAAGGACAGATTTATGAAATATTTATATTTATATTTATTAACAACATACACCCGTTGGACTTAAATATAAACCGTGTCGTACTCCCTTTCCCTTTTTTTCTGTTTACTTCAACCTTAGAACTGATTAAAAATAAATTGAATAGACCTCATACTGGTATACAAAGCTATACGTGCCTTGACTGTAGCAATTCCTTGTTTGCACCTTCCAAACCCTTCTCCTTAGTCTGCAGTTCCACATTCTCGATTTCTATGTTCTTAATCTTTCAGTAGAGAAACCAATGCATATGTGGATCAATCAAAATTGAGTAACTAATTTAAAAACTATGCAAAATAAGATGGCACTCAATTCTTGCGAGTGCATCAAAAGCACGACCTCTATACTAATTAAACTTAGTCTGCAGTAACTCATTCTTGTTTTGCATGTATTCAATCTATAAATAGATAAACGAATTCATATGTGGGTCATTCAAAAAGGGAACCAATTAGAAAACTATGGAATATAATACTGCATGATAAGTACCTCATATTTGAGCTTCTTTTGAATTTCATCTTAGTTATCCAACTCAACTCTCAATATTGGTAATTCATCATTCTTGCTTTTTAAGGACTCGAACTATCAATAGAAAAACCAATGCATATGTGAGTGAATCAAAAGTGAACAACCAATTAAAAAAGTATGAAAAATAATACTCCACGATTAGTACCTCAGATTCGAGCTTCTTTTGAATTTCATCTTTGTTATCCAACTCAGCTCTTAATATTGGTAATTCATCATTCTTACTTTTTAAGGACTCGATCTATCAATAGAAAAGCTAGTTTATATGCGAGTCAATCAAAGTCAACAACCAATTAAAAATATGAAAAATAATACTCCACGATCAGTACCTCAGATTCGAGCTTCTTTTGAATTTCATCTTTGTTATACAACTCAACTTTTAATTAAAAAAATATGAAAAATAATACTCCACGATCAGTACCTCATCTTCGAGCTTCTTTTGAATTTCATCTTTGTTATCCAACTCAGCTCTTAATTTTGGTGATTTATCATTCTTTCTTTTCAAGAACTCGATCTATCAATAGAAAAACCAATGCATTTGCGAGTCAATCAAAAGTGAACAACCAATTAAAAAAGAAGGAAAAATGATACTCCACGATCAGTACCTCATATTCAAGCTTCTTTTGAATTTCGTATTTGTTATCCAACTCAGCTCTTAATTTTGGTAGTTCATCATTCTTGCTTTTTAAGGACTCGATCTAGCAATAGAAAAACCAATGCATTTGCAAGTCAATCAAATGGGAACAACCAATTAAAAAAGAATGAAAAATAATACTCCACGTTCAGTACCTCATTTTCGAGTATCTTTTCAATTTCTTCTTTGTAATCCAACTCAGCTCTTAATTTTGGTGATTCATCATTCTTGCTTTTTATGGACTCAATCTATCAGTAGAAAAAACCAATGCATATGCGAGTGAATAAAAAGGGAACAACCAATTAAAAAAGTATGAAAAATAAAAATCAACAATCAGTACCTCATATTCGAGCTTCTTTTGAATTTCATCTTTGTTATCCAACTCAGCTCTTAATTTTGGTAATTCATCAATCTTGCTTTTCAAGGACTCGATCTAACAATAGAAAAACCAATGCATACGCGAGTCAATCAAAAGTGAACAACCAATTAGAAAAGAATAAAAAATAATACTCCACCATCAGTACCTCATATTCGAGCTTCTTTTCAATTTCATCTTTGTTATCCAACTCAGCTCTTAATTTTGGTAATTCATCAATCTTGCTTTTTAAGGACTCGATCTGTCAATAGAAAAACCAATGAATATGCGACTCAATCAAAAGTGAACAACCAATTAGAAAAGAATGAAAAATAATACTCCACGATCAGTACCTCATCTTCGAGCTTCTTTTGAATTTCATCTTTATTATCCAACTCAGCTCTTAATTTCGGTGATTCATCATTCTTGCTTTTTAAGGACTCGATCTATCAGTAGAAAAACCAATGCATATGCAAGTGAATTAAATGGGAACAACCAATTAGAAAAGAATGAAGAATAATGCTCCACGATCAGTACCTCATATTCGAGCTTTTTTTGAATTTCATCTTTGTTATCCAACTCAGCTCTTAATTTTGGTAATTCATCAATCTTGCTTTTTACGGACTTGATCTATCAATAGAAAAACCAATGCATATGCGAGTCATTCAAAAGTGATCAACGAATTAAAAAAGAATGAAAAATAATACTCCACGATCAGTACCTCATATTCGAGCTTCTTTTCAATTTCATCTTTCTTATCCAACTCAGCTCTTAATTTTGGTAATTCATCAATCTTGCTTTTTAAGGACTCGATCTATCAATAGAAAAACCAATGCATTTGCGAGTCAATCAAAAGGGAACAACCAATTGAAAAGTATGAAAAATAATAATCAACGATTAGTACCTCATATTCGAGCTTCTTTTGAATTTCATCTTTGTTATCCAACTCCGCTCTTAATTTTGGTGATTCATCATTCTTGCTTTTTAAGGACTCGATCTATCAATCGAAAAACCAATGCATTTGCGAGTCAATCATAAGTGAACAACCAATTAATAAAATATGAAAAATAATACTTCACGATCAGTACCTCATATTCGAGCTTCTTTTGAATTTCATCTTTGTTATCCAACTCAGCTCTTAATTTTGGTAATTCATCAATCTTGCTTTTTAAGGACTCGATCTATCAACATAAAAACCAATGTATTTGCTAGTCAATCAAAAGTGAACAACCAATTCAAAAAGAATGAAAAATAATACTACACCATCAGTACCTCATATTCGAGCTTCCTTTGAATTTCATCTTTGTTATCCAACTCAGCTCTTAATTTTGGTAATTCGTCAATCTTGCTTTTTAAGGACTCAATCTGTCAATAGAAAAACCAATGAATATGTGACTCAATCAAAAGTGAACAACCAATTAGAAAAGAATGAAAAATAATACTCCACAATCAGTACCTCATATTCGAGCTTCTTTTCAATTTCATCTTTGTTTTCCAACTGAGCTCTTAATTTTGGTAATTCATCATTCTTGCTTTTTAAGGACTCGATCTATCCATAGAAAAACCAATCCATTTACGAGTCAATCAAAAGTGAAGAACCAATAAAAAACAATGAAAAATAATACTTCACGATCAGTACATCATATTCGAGCTTCTTTTCAATTTCATCTTTGTTATCCAACTCAGCTCTTAATTTTGGTAATTCATCATTCTTGCTTTTTAAGGACTCGATCTATCAATAGAAAAACAAATGCATATGCGAGTTAATCAAAAGTGAACAACCAATTAAAAAATAATGAAAAATTATACTCCACGATCAGTACCTCAGATTTGAGCTTCTTTTGAACTTCATCTTTGTTATCTAACTCAGCTCTTAATTTTGGTAATTCATCATTCTTGCTTTTTAAGGACTCGATCTGTCAATAGAAAAACCAATACATTTGCGAGTCAATCAAAAGTGAACAACCATTTAAAAAATATGCAAAATAATACTCCACGATTAGTACCTCAGATTCGAGCTTCTTTTGAATTTTATCTTTGTTATCCAACTCAGCTTTTAATTTTGGTAATTGATCAGTCTTTCTTTTTAAGGAATCGATCTATCAATAGAAAAACCAATGCATTTGTGAATCCATCAAAATTGAACAACCAATTAAAAAAATATGAAAAATAATACTGCACGGTCAGTACCTCAGATTCGAGGTTCTTTTGAATTTCATCTTTGTTATCCAACTCAACTTTTAATTTTGCTAATTCATCATTCTTGCTTTTTAAGGACTCGATCTATCAATAGAAAATCAATGCATATGCGAGTCAATCAAAAATGAACAACCAATTACAAAAGTACAAAAAATAATACTCCACGGTTAGTACCTCTGATTCGAGCTTCTTTTGAATTTCATATTTGTTGTCCAACTCAGCTCTTAATTTTGGTAATTCATCATTCTTGCTTTTTAAGGACTCGATCTATCAATAGAAAAGTCAATGCATATGCAAGTCAATTAAAAGTGAACAACCAATTTATAAAGTATGAAAAATAATACTCCATTATCAGTACCTCAGATTCGAGCTTCTTTTGAATTTCATCCTTGTTATCCAACTCAGCTCTTAATTTTGGTAATTCATCATTCTTGCTTTTTAAGGACTCGATCTATCAATAGAAAAACCAATGCATATGCGAGTCAATCAAAAGTGAACAACCAATTAAAAAAGTATGAAAAATAATACTCCACAATCAGTAGCTCAGATTCGAGCTTCTTTTGAATTTTATCTTTGTTATCCAACTCAACTCTTAATTTTGGTAATTCATTATTCTTTTTTTTCTTGGACTTGATCTATCAATAGAAAAGCCAATACATTTGTGAGTCAATTAAAAATGAACAATCAATGAAAAAAGTATGAAAAATAATACTCCACGATCAGTACCTCAGATTCGAGCTTTTTTTGAATTTTATCTTTGTTATCCAACTCAGCTCTTAGTTTTGGTATTTCATCATTCTTTTTTTTCAAGGACTCGATCTACCAATAGAAAAACCAATGCATATGCTAGTCAATCAAAAGTGGATAACCAATTAAAAAAGTGTGAAAAATAATACTCCATGGTCAGTACCTCAGATTCGAGCTTCCTTTGAATTGTATATCTGTAATTATCGAACTCAGCTCTTAATTCTGATAATTCAGTAGTCTTTCTTTTCAAGGACTCAATCTATCAATAGAGAAACCAATGCATATGCGAGTCAATCAAAAGTGAACAACTAATTGTATATAAAAATATGAAAAATAATACTCTACGATCAGTACCTCAGATTCGAGCTTCGTTGTATCGTGAGAGCTTGTTGTATTGTGAGAGCTTGAATTTCCCATGGAACGTTAGACCTATTTTAACCTCTAAACACACCGCCCTATTAAAATATTTAAATAATAATTAAACTAATTAAGTTATTAAATGACACACTGTCCTAATAAGGTATATAAATGACTTCCTACTTTAGTTCCTTTTTGCTTATTATTCCTTGGAGACTTGTGAGTGGTGGACTCAAGGCATTTCCCTCGTCTAGTCAACTGGATCGTTTTTAAGATTAAAGGACAGTCACAGTGTGAGTCGAAAGGTTGCATCAATTGCTAATTAAGTGATATTCAATTTCCAATAAGAAAGAGGTAAGCAAACGGTCTGATATTCTAAAATCTGTACTGCCGTATGTGTGGAACCTGATCGTCATTTTCTTCATTCAAAGATATTGATTTGACAATAAATATCCCTCAACATCTGAGATTATATTACTTATATTGTGTAATTAGTTCTGAGGCGGCAACTCATGACCCATCTATCTATAAATGCAAGAACCTTCAGAAAATTGCAATGAACTCATCCTACAACGTAACCAGGGCTCAAATATCAGTATATATAACTCTATATATTTCTCATCTAAATATTGCAATGGTCTCAGAGCCCCTGGTGTTCGTCACAGGGTCGAAAACATTCGAAATAACAGACTACTGCATCATTAAAAGCATCAGCAACACGGACAGCATCGAGTCAGAGCGCTTCCCAGTGGGAGGCTATAACTAGGTGATACAATTCTACCTGCAAGGCATCATTGAGTCGATCTCCGACCACGTATCAGTTTCTATCCATCCGGGATTGGACCACCTACAAATGGTCGAGCACTACCCCTGCTTCTTTGAATCTGATGACTTTCTCTCCATGGCATAGCAAGGCCAGTTGGGGCTACAACACCTACATCTGGAGGTCGGTCCTGGAGGCCTCAAACTATCTGAAAGATCATACGCTCCTCGTCAAGCGTACTATCTGGGTAAAATGCCCCCGCCGCTAGTACCGGCTCTGGAAGCAGATGGTGATAAGCCTGCTGGTACTAGTAATCAATGGACCATGGATTGGAAAATCGGCTGAGTCAGAACAGTATCGGTCGGGTCTAAGCTGTGTCGTCTGAGTTTCACACCCATATGATTTTTTTCATCAAAACTCGGTTGAATCGGGTTGACTCAGCCAAGTTGATTTTTTGTCTGAGTCGCCGAGTCAAGTCCAATTCCTTCGGTTATTTTATGTATGTCTTTTCCTGGCAGTTGTTCATCTATGATTTCAAATAAAATAAAAAAAACAAATTATTTGATGAGGACGATGAGGTGATGTGATCCCCCTTTGTATTTTAATACAGTTGAGTCTGTACAACAATACCCCTTCTTATTTTTTAATACAAAGGATGATGAGGTGATCCAGCCAGCTTGGCATAACTTATGACAATAAAAAATGTGTTATGTTTGTAATTCTTGTATTATATTTTATAATTATTGTATTATTTGAGTGTAATCTTTTGTCTTAATATAATTTTTTTACAAATTATTTTTTTATCAATTTTTTTCTATTTTTTTTGCTACAAAACAAGCTTTTGTAAAAAAAAAATCCGAATTTCCAATTCGATTCTTCAGGTTCCGACTGATTCATCTGATTCCAATTACACAGTTAAGTATCTGATTCCGAGTTTCACAACCATGAATGGAACTTATGTGAGGCACATTTCTTTTCATAACAGGAATGCCATTTTTTTTTTCTCTCAAGTGCCTATATATGCACACTTAATTAGTCCATGCCGTGTGATCTTTACTTTTTAAGAAGAACCTTATTGGTTCATCCATTTGGTTTTATAAGCTTTAACGAATTTCGTTGTATTGCTGTTAATTAAAATGTGTGCTCTTGATATAGTCGTATCTTTACTAAAAGCATAATAAATAGCTAAACGTATAAAAAGGAAAGACGGTGCTCCGCAATTTGATAGACACCCTCATATATGCCGAAATTTTTATTAATAGAAAAATAAATTAAAAATATCGACAATAGGGAAGGAATATGGAGAAATTCGACATGTAAGAAAAACGTGATAGTGTATAATGTCCAGGGGACATTATAACCATCACGTCCTGCTTAGCGAAAAATATTAACCCCTGATTAAACAACTGAAAAAAAGGGAACTTCATTGTCTATCACGGCCAAGCAAAAAAAGAAAGAAACATGACTTCATTAACTATCACGGCCAGGAAAAAAAATTCCGATATGAAGAGGAGAAAGAAAGGGATGGGACGCGTGGGTTATGGGGACCAGTTGTGTGGTTTTCTTTTTTTTTGTCTTTTCAACCTCTATGCTAATTTGTTCAATGATATTTTCCATCTCTGAATTTTTAGGAACTCGCTCCTTGGCTAGTTTAAGCCGTTTTAGTAGTGGTCCGACCAACTCTGCAACACTGTCTACCTTTTGATGGTTGCATTGCAATGGTTAATTTCTTTAATCTAAGAAATAACGATTTTGTCTATTGATGTTAAAGGACGAACAAATGATAACAAACATAGTGAAAAATTGTTGAAATTAATATGTTTCTTTAAAATCTATACTTTTATGTCATTATTTGTGTTTTAGTTTTGTTAATTAAGGCTTTAGATAGTATACTAATAGGATTAATTAATTAAATGATTCATTTAGGCAATGTTTTTTTCTCAATTTACATGAAAGTTTTCGTTTAAGATCAAAATAAGAATTTAATGTTTATCATTAACTTGATTTTAAGATAATGGGAAATCTGATACATAATTATTTCTAAATAACATGAATTTGTTTTGATATGTAAGTTTGATAAGTCAGCAACTGCATTTCTATTAATCGGTTGTGATATTCAGATTGTTTGACAAATTTTCTTGAATGAGAACTAAAAATTGATTTGGACTATTCGGTTTAAAATAGTTTGATTTGAAATTGTGGAATTTTAAACTGGCGATTGATATTAACACAACATAATTTATTATTGACATAACACTATATTATTTTTTGTTATTTTATAGTCAATTTTGCCCCTGAATAATCTTTCTTCTAGCATTGGACACTCTTTCATCAACTACTGCACAATATTAATTAGTTTCCACAACAAGAATAAGTGACTTTTTGTGAGGGTAAAAAGTGACTTTTAGCGACGGAGTACCGTCATAACTGTGCTTTTTCTATTCGTGACGGTACTTTTCGCGACGGAGAACCGTCATAAATGCGCTTTTTCCCTCGCGATAAGTGCCTACTTTGTTGTTGTGTTCCTTAAATTCCATTATAAAAAAGTAAACAAATTTCTTATACATTTCCTACTTCTAGTAGATCATTTAAATTATTTAAATGAATATTTCTATACTTGTCGTTCTAGTCAATAAGTTCAAATAAAAAAGCTGTAAGAAAATTATTTGAAGCTGTACGAAAATTTACTAAACAAAAATATTAAATTATGATAAAAAAAATAAAATACTCCTATTGTCATTGCGGTTTGTAAAAAACACTAAATTACATAATAGGCTACAAAAGTAATAAAAACAAATTGAAGCCTTATAATTCCACACCGATGTGATTAATTTCTTTCTCTTTCTTTATGGGCAATCACACTAAGAACTGAATAACCCATATTATAAAAATATAGTCTGATATCAATAAGAATTTTAGAATTTTAAGAATATATAAATGTTCTCTCTTCCACTATTAAATTACCACTAAAATCATACTAAAATCGTTTGAAATATTAAATGACACTCGTAAGTAATAGAACATATATAATGGTAACAATTATCATTAAATAATAATGAAGTAAGAATAGAGAAGGTTATAATAAAACACAGAAAGATTCAAGACAACATAATATCTTTACCTTATAAGAGATATGATCCAAAATAGAGAAGTTGTTGCTCTAGCATTCCATGTGTTTCTCTATTTTCTAGTTTGTTGTTTTGCTTTTGTAATTCTCCCTTAACACTGAGCACTAAAATTGATGCTCAAATTCAACTATATGTAAGATAAAAGGAAAATTAGTTGTATGAAATTACCAAAATCTAGAAGTGCTAGTGAGACGAGAGAGGGAGACATCTTGCTCTATTGCTAAAGAAAAAGAAATAAATAAAAGAGTACAGAAAGATACCCTGCTGAACAGAGAAGTAAAAGAAAAAGAGGAAAAAAATACCCCTAATATACCTCTCTTTCTATTTTAAAAGTAAAAGAAAGATGCCCCTATATAATATACCTATCTTCCTCTTTTAACCTGTTTGGAAGAGGAAAAAAAAAAGAGAAAGAGAAAAAAATGATAAAGTAAAGGAAAAGAAATCTAATTGTTTGTTAAAACGAAACTTTTATTTTCACCATTAAAAAATGATAAATAAAAAAACCACGATTCTGTGAGAATTCAAAATTTAGCATAAACGCAACTTCACATTGAGTCTTGCGTCCAAAAACTCTTCTTTTTTTTTAACCAAGTGGCCAAAAACATGCGGGGCCCACCCAATTTTTGGACGCAAGTGAAGTTGCGTCCATGGTGAATTTTGAATTCCACAGAATTCGTGGTGAATTGGTTTATCTTTTTTTTAATGAATGGTAAATTTAAAATTTTCAGTTTTTAAGGGGTTCAAAAGACGAAAGTGTACGTAGCTAGTCTCTCAAGCAAAGAATTTCCATATCATCAAAGAGGAAAGAAGAAGTAAAGAATAAAGAGAAAAGGTTATGAT
Source organism: Carex littledalei (assembly GCA_011114355.1). Lineage (NCBI taxonomy): Eukaryota > Viridiplantae > Streptophyta > Magnoliopsida > Poales > Cyperaceae > Carex > Carex littledalei. The sequence goes on along the minus strand of CM022090.1, from coordinate 14,475,063 downwards.
ACCCAGAGACTCGTCCCCGCTTTTTACCCAAACTAATTAGATAAGAGTTCAACTGGTTTAAACCGTCATTAACGGTAATTGCGGTCCCCACTAATTAACAGCCTTTAAAAATTAAAACCCTTCCCTAACGGTGCTTCTAACGACCTGGTCCAGAGAATTTATCAACCTCCCCGTTCTCACTTCACACTTCTCTAGTATCGAAAATATTCAAATTGAAGCGATTATCGTCCGAGCAAAACCCTAACCCTAATTTGATCGGGATTCCTCTCGCTCCGATGGCGACGAACCCTACTCCGATCGAAATTCCTCTCGCTCCGATGGCAACGGGCGATCCCTCGGCTCCATCGCCGACCAACTCTGCCGCAGCGGCTGCATCTCGCTCCGATGGCGACGGAAGATTCTAGTAGTGCAAATACACAAGCGCGCGACTGATCGATTGTGCTACGACTGAAAATGATTTACCCGACGGCCTACTCTCCGACATCCTCTCCGACAGCTTCCCCTCGACGACCTTGATCCCGATCTGCCGCGATGAGATGGAGTGCCGCGATGAGATTGTACCAGACAGGTCGAGTCTTGAGTCAATTTTTCAGAGATTGGATATGGACGATTCTATCAGCTGCCGCGATGAGATGGAGTGCTCGGAGAGGGAAATTGGGGACCTCATCTGTTCCTGACTATGATTTAGGCTATAATAAGCCTCGTGCTTGCAGATTTTCTTTGTTTTGAAACAATAGCATTTCATTTCTTCTTTGTTATGTAATTTTAACATCATCAATGCAGTTTTGTCATTGTGCTCGGACAGAATTTATCTTTCCTTCTTTTATTCTTTGCTATTAATCTGAGTGTTTCAATCTTAAGCTAATCAGAGTCCTTAGTGATAGTTTATTCTGTTACCGATCCGCTATTAATCTGAGAAGTTTAAGCAAATAAATGCATATTTAAACTTCAAATTGTCAAATCGAACCATAGATAAACACTGGGAATGTTTATCATTATCGTTTATATTAAATAGGTACCTTGTTCTCTGTACTGACATGCAATTTCCGCTTATTCTCTATTCGGTTCACCAAGAAACATTCAAATGCCCATTTTTATTGATTTCTCCTTTACTGTTATTGTTCTTTAACTCCATTTTTAAGGTCTTGCTTTTTCTTCTTTTTCGCCTTTTTTCGCAACCAACAGAAACATCTGTCACTCGGACCCAAGGCAAATGCTGAAAGTTTGAACAAAGGGAAAGGTGAAAAGGTGATATCAGCCTCAGATCTGATTAAAAAAGAACTTGCCGAGATCAGTGGATCGAAAGATATCACTGATGATACAAAGAAAATAATGGATGCAATGTTTGTGGCAGCAGTCCAGCAGCTTGAAGAGGGGCAGATTGATGTGAGCACGGTTAGATTGACTAATCCGCCGATGCAAGCTTCTCTCCGCCGATGCAATGTTTGTAGTAGTGCTATATCGCTACCGATCCGCTGCTTCTGGCGGATCCTGATCCGATCTAGTAATATTTAGAGTCTGATATGATCTGATATGATCTAACAGATCAGCTGTCGATCTGGTCTAGTTTTGTAAAAATTTTATTTTTCTGATTTAAATTTTCAAGATTTATCTAATAGATTTACATGATCTATACAGTATTTTATATGATCTATCAATTAGGTTTAAAGGTTCTGTAGAGTATTTTACAGGATCTATTTAACATTTTTACAGGATATATTCAATAGTTTACATGATTTATGCATTGTTTTTCTTTTCTTTATTTTACAGTATCTGTTTAACAGTTTTACATGATATATGCAATAGTTTACAGGATATATGCAATTGTTTTCACATATCTCGTATTATCTGAATGTCTATTTTTATTTACATTATTCGACATGTAAATTTTGCTGATTTAAAGTCTTCTATACATTGTTTTACAGAATTTTTCCAATGATTTACAGGATTATAATTTGAAATGCATTAAACTATTACATGATCTACTTAACAATTTTATAGGATATGTCAGTTATTTTACGGGTTTTATGCAATAGTTTTATAGGATGTATCAGTTATTTTACATGTTTCATTTAATAGTTTTTCAGGTTTCATGCAATAGTTTTATAGGATATATCAGTTATTTTACAAGTTTCATGCAATAATTGTATATGATGTATCAGTTATTTTACAGGTTTTATGCAAAAGTTTTATATGATGTATCAGTTATTTTACATGTTTCTTTCAATAGTTTTTCAGGTTTCATGCAATAGTTTTATATGATATATCAGTTATTTATAGGTTTCATGCAATAGTTGTTCAACTATTTTTCCAGGATTCTGCTAATGATTTTCAGAATTAGAACTTGAAGTTTTTATTAATTTGTTGATATCATTTTTTTCTTTCAGCTAAACATGCTTGAAAAGATGTTGGTATTATTAAAGAGGTGTGCCCAAAGCAGGAAGAAGAATCAATGGACTGTGCAATTTATATTTTGTGCTTTGTCTACAATCTGATCACCGAGATGTCTTTAACTTTCACACATATAATTTTTATAGTTTGCTTCTGTTAGTTTTACAGTTTACATCTGCGAATTTTACAGTATTGAAGTTTTATAGTTTGAACAGTTAATTTTGTAATTAGTGAAATTTTATAGTTTGTATATGTTATTTTGATAGTTTCAGGGGTCCATTTTACAGTATTGAAGTTTTGCAGTTCACATTTGTTAGTTTTATAAGTTGCATCTGCTAATTTTACAGTATTAAAGTTTTGCTGTTCACATCTGTTAGTTTTATAAGTTGCATCTGCTAATTTTACAGTATTGAAGTCTTTGTAGTTCACATATGTTAGTTTTATAGTTTGCATCTGCTAATTTTACAGTATGTAAGTCTTATTTTACACAATATAGATCAATATACAAATATTAATAATTGAAGAAAAAATATTACGTAAAAAAAAATACGAAAAAAAAAAATTTTAAAATTTTAATTTAAAAAAAATTATTTTGATGCAAAAAATTAATTTTGCACAATTTTAGGTGTTATTTGTAAATAACTACAAGTTTGAGAAGTTGTTTGTTTTGGAAACCTTCTAGAAGCCGTCAGTTTTTCAAGTACAGGTATTTTGCAAGTTGTTAACTGTTTGCAACTAACTTGGGACCACTTCCAAGGGTCGCTGCTTGTTAGATTTTTAAACTACTTATTATATATGATTTGTTGTTGAAGTTACAGTATTGATTATAGAGTTTTACAGTATTCGCGCAAGTCAAATGACAGTTTTACAGTATTCGTGCAAGTCAAAATTACGTAAAAATAAAAAATACGAAAAAAATAAAAAAAATTTAAAATTTTAATTTCGAAAAAAAAAATTAATTTTGCACAATTTTAGGTGTTATTTGTAAATTAACTACAAGTTTGAGAATTGGTTTGTTTTTGAAACCTTCTAGAAGCCGTCAGTTTTTCAAGTACAGCCGGAAGTACAGTATTTTTGCAAGTTGCTAACTGTTTGCAACTAACTTAGGGACCACTTCCAACTAACTTGGATTGTTAGATTTTTAAACTACTTATTATACATGATTTGTTGTTGAAGTTACAGTATTGGTTACAGAGTTTTACAGTATTCACGCAAGTCAAATGACAGTTTTTTTGGGAAAAAACTGGGGAAAGAAGCTTGGAGACAATTAGTCGCTTCCAAGAATAAAACATATGGATATTCACATTACTAAAAGCAAGAGCATTTCACCATTTCCTTGTCTTGCCATTATGCTTTACACCTCTTATGAATATTTAAATTAAGCTTCAAATTTACAAAAGAGAAAACAAAATCAAAAGGAAAAGGTACCACACACAGAACGAAAGGAATATTAAGAGCACCTCTATCTCAGAAAACATTTAGAAATTAAAATTAGCCACGTCACTGAGTTTAGCAATTAAGGAATTCATAATTTCTAAATCACTCCATCCCAAAAATTAATTATGAATTGCAATTAAGAGAGTGAGAGTGCTACATATAAGGGAAAAAAATATTTGAACCAATTAATTAGCTAGTGTGTCATTAAAAAAACGTTTTCTTTTAAAGCAAATTTCCCATCAATTATCACATCAGATTATAAATCTAAAGGAAATCACCGTTGTAGTAACAAAAGAAAATAATTGAACCGTGCATTAGCTACTATTTATTTAAGCTAATAACAACAACAACAACAACAAAAATGAAGTTCGCATCAATGGAGAAATTACGCAACACTGTAATGTACCTATTGTAGAAGAGAAAACAGAGCTAGACGAGATATCTAACATTGAAAACATGGAATTCACACCCTCCCCGGTACTGTAATAGGGAATCTTTTACAATTACTGGATCTGGACCATTTATTTTAACTTGGCACGAATTTCAAAGCCCAATAATACTTCTACCTGCACTAGCCCGAATCTCAAAGCAGCTGAGAGTTAATCTCAAACCGTAAAGTGAAGGGAATCTTTTACAGTAATGGAGAGGATACTTGTCCAACAACATGTTGCTGCTTTCCTCAAGGGCTTGTGAACAGTGGTGGAGCTAGCTATATCCAGGGGTAGACAGACGCCTACCCCTGGATTTTGGAATACGGTACCAAATTCGTATATAGTTGGTTTGGATTTGGGTTTTGCCTACCCCTGGATTTGAGTTTTGCCTACTCCTGACTGAGTCAAAGCTCTCGATTAGTGAAATTGGCCGAGTCGTTACAAATTTGGTAGTCTTTCATTAATATAATTTGAAATATACCGACAAGAGGAAGGTGATTAAAAATGGTATGATAGTGGGACCACAATAAACCTGTTATTTTTTTTTAAAGGTATAGACTAAAATGTTTTACAAAGTAATACTGAAATTTAATGTAATGCATTAAATTATTTTTATTAGGTTTAACTATTCAAAATGGGCTAAATTTAATTGAAGAATCTTGTGAACTATGCTTCAAAGTAAAATTTAATACTTCAATATTTTAGATTAATTTTCTATCTTAATAATTTTTAAAAATCGAGTTTTCGATCTAATTCGGTTTATTTCTACATATTTTCTCGATTTTAATTCATGGTCAATTACCGATTGCGCTTCCAATGAAAATTATTTAATAATATTTTATAGTTTAATAATTTAAATAAAATAATAATAATAATTAATATAATAATAATAATTTATTTTGCCTACCCCTGATGAAAATCTTGGCTATGCCATTGCTTGTGAAGAATGAGAATAAAGCAAACATCCAAGAACGAGGATGCAACAATGCAAAAGAGAAATATTGAGAGCCATGCGAGAAAAGATTAACTTGGGAATGAATAATGTGTAAGGTATAGAGCTAGAGATGCATATATTCTAATTTATTTACACTCAGAAAAATATTGGAATATTTTCTTGTCTCATTCATACCTCACATCTTTATCATTATTTTTAATATTCAAACAATCGATTCGAATCATTTAACATGATATCCATATTAAAATGTCTTTGATGGCCAAATTTTAAGTTTTTTTGAAAAAGAATTATTACTTTTTAAATAGCTAGGTACAAAATAACTTTTTTTTTTTGGATGGTTGAGAATTTATGAAAAACAGTGATTTTAATATGGAGAAACTTGCTGAGCATAACTCTTGAATCTATCATTTTGGATTGGTTTCAAACGACGAATTCAATACTTTGAAACCGATCTACTTTACAAGTAATGTGTTTACATGCAAAATTTTAAACATTTTGAATTTATTTAGTACAATTTTGAAAGGTAAAAGAAATGAAGTTCTACATGTTATTTTAATACATTTATTTTGCATCATTTTTTACCATTTTATTTTATACTAAATGAATTTTAAAATTTTAAAATTTTACATGTACACATATCACTTGTGAAATTGATCGGTTTCAACAGTTTTAATAGATTTTAGAGTTACACTCATCAAATTCTCTTGATGATCATAGTACAAGCTAGCTTTGCTCGCGGTATTGTATCGATTATTTGATCAAAGAAAATTTGGTGAGCAAAACTAGAGTATTGTATCATTTATTGGATGGAAATATTTATTAACAATTTTAATTGCGTTGCCCGGATCAATTGTAGAGAGAACCATATTCTTTAAAACAACTAAATTTTCAAGTCTATCGCTTATTTGCAATTTTCTGAAGTGATTGTAGCCTGTAAAATCCGTGTAGATTAATGGAAAAATTTGGTATAAAAGGCAATCTCCTCCCGGCGCCGTTTTGATCAAGTAATTCTGATCAAAAGAAATTAAGAATTACTTGGAAAATAACTTTGTGCTATTCAGATATGGGAAATCGCAATCCTCCAAAAAATCCGTGTATAATCCGACCATGTGGACGAGGTGATAAATGTCCTAACTGCGGGAAGAATTGTCACGACCCCGCCGCCGGGCCGGGGCACGCGACAAGAGAGGCACCCTCGCATCCATCCTTCGTCCCGTCAACCTACGTCGCAAACAAAAACACAAAGAAACAATACGGAATAAGCTACAAAGCTCAGTAACCGGTTATTTAACGACGCAGCTTCTCTATAATTGGCTTAATTAAACAACCATTCAAACAGACTGGATTAATCCATACAAATTCAAATCAAATTATGCCTGCATATTTAACGACGATAGCACTTGGGTCTAGGTTATCAGTAAAACAAGTCACACAGTATTTGGAATGTCTCTCACAGACCATTCCCACATTCACAGTACACACAATCTCATCAGTTCACAATCAAATTCGAACCTCAGACCCGCTATCCCGTTAAATATGCCTCATAATCCAATATCCAATTCAAATATCCAATGCAACCAAACAAAACGAAAACACAGATTATAGAGAAGTCCGGTTACCTGATAGTGATCAATCCAGAAATCCAAATCAGATTGCAATCAACAGTTCAGAATCAACGCGACGTAGTCGGAATTCCAATCGGACATGAAATCAAATCTTAATCAATATCACAATATTTCTTACCATTTTCTCTTCTTTTTTTCTCTCTGTTTCTCGGTTTTCTTTTAGTTTTCTCTTTCAATTTCACCTTTTTTTTTTCTTTTCCGGATCAATTAAAGGAGAAGGGGGAGCTTTTGAGTCATTTACGGTGGTCAAAATTTTCCATGCATGGGGGCACGTGGCAAGGGCTGCCACGTTGGTCTCTTTTTTTTTTTTTAAACAAAGTTTGCTTTTTTTTACATTTGAAACCTTTAAATTTACAATATTATAATTAAGTCCAAAATATATTATAGAAAAAATTATTAAAATTACCGGATGTTACAATTCTCCCCCCTTCAAAGAATTTTGTCCGCAAAATTCAAACATATCATATTCAAATCAAACGAGACATAATAAACGATAATCAAATCGAATTTATTAGATACAGATCAATCGGAGAAGATAATCCACTGGAATCAAATCACTTGTCTATCACTAAATTCAATTAAGTTTAGATTCAACGATTTTATAAAATCATATCAGATAAATAAATGAGGTAATAATCAAATGGTCAAATATGGTTTCACGAATAACAGATCTTACCAAATTGATAATCAATCATAGACATGAAAATCCAATTCATACAGAACACATATAACAAACGAATGGAACATGGACATATATCAAAATCACTTTCAAGTAATTTTCATATCAAACTCATGAATCATATATCAAAATTTAGATTAGATATGGATAACAAATGGAACATGGACCCAAACACAGTCCGAGGAACGAATGCTCTGATACCAAAATTGTCACGACCCCGCCGCCGGGCCGGGGCACGCGACAAGAGAGGCACCCTCGCATCCATCCTTCGTCCCGTCAACCTACGTCGCAAACAAAAACACAAAGAAACAATACGGAATAAGCTACAAAGCTCAGTAACCGGTTATTTAACGACGCAGCTTCTCTATAATTGGCTTAATTAAACAACCATTCAAACAGACTGGATTAATCCACACAAATTCAAATCAAATTATGCCTGCATATTTAACGACGATAGCATATGGGTCTAGGCTATTAGTAAAACAAGTTACACAGTATTTGGAATGTCTCTCACAGACCATTCTCACATTCACAGTACACACAATCTCATCAGTGCACAATCAAATTCGAACCTCAGACCCGCTATCCCGTTAAATATGCCTCATAATCCAATATCCAATTCAAATATCCAATGCAACCAAACAAAACGAAAACACAGATTATAGAGAAGTCCGGTTACCTGATAGTGATCAATCCAGAAATCCAAATCAGATTGCAATCAACAGTTCAGAATCAACGCGACGTAGTCGGAATTCCAATCGGACATGAAATCAAATCTTAATCAATATCACAATATTTCTTACCATTTTCTCTTCTTTTTTTCTCTCTGTTTCTCGGTTTTCTTTTAGTTTTATCTTTCAATTTCACCTTTTTTTTTTCTTTTCCGGATCAATTAAAGGAGAAGGGGGAGCTTTTGAGTCATTTACGGTGGTCAAAATTTTCCATGCATGGGGGCACGTGGCAAGGGCTGCCACGTTGGTCTCTTTTTTTTTTTTTAAACAAAGTTTGCATTTTTACATTTGAAACCTTTAAATTTACAATATTATAATTAAGTCCAAAATATATTGTAGAAAAATTATTAAAATTACCGGATGTTACAAGAATGGTCTCAAGACTCACATAATTCAGTGGGAGGATGTACCCCCGCCACCTGTGGTGGAAGTCTCTTCTCATTCAGAATCCGAATCCGATCCTGAGTCTTATGAAGGTGATTCGAATTCCGGTCCTGATGATCCTTACGGTCCACACGGTCAGTTTGATGATCCCAAAGTTTGGTTAAGGTTGAGAAGAAGCAAGAGAGTATGGGAAAATGTAAACAAGAAAGGAGGCAAGCGAGCAAGATATTTCCCTGAAAAGAGAAAAAGGGGAGGCAATTAGTGAGAAAGAATAGATTTTTAATTAGGGATAGAGACTTATATTGTTATATATTTTATGTTTTTGTTTTGGTATTAAGTGATGTATCCAGTAACTATTCCTATATTATTAATATATGAAGTATTTTTATTTTTTATTCTCTTGAACTCTATTTTATTTAACCTTTTTTGTGCTATTCACATTTTTGAACATTTACACTTTCCAAATTTGAATTTATGATGCATGTAAATAAGTTAAACAAAGCTTGTCTTAAAAATTTATCAAACTTGGAAAAGTCCATTTGAGAACAGACAAGTATTAGTATTTGGTTTTAAATATTAGTTCAAATATCAAATATTAATAAAAAATATTTATATTTCAAACATTTCTAGGTCAAATATCAAATATTAGTTCAAAATAATACATATAATAATTCATTATCACTTCAAATAATACAAAAAATAAGAAGTAAATTCACTTAATATTTTTAATTACTTTCTGCACGGACTTTTTTTTTATAATACGTGTAGAAGGGTCTTTCTACACGGACGTTCAACGTAAAAGCCCGTGTAGCTCTCCTTCATTCTACACGGTTGTTAGGTTAATATCCGTGTAGAAAGAGGGTTACAATATAATAAATGACTTGGCTCGCGCCGCTTCGAGTCCTTTGCCAATTTCACCTATCTATTTCTCGAAGGCCGAGTACCCTCGTTGTGATTTCTCCAAATGCTCAACCTTCCTCTCCAACTCAGATTGAAGAACTTCTCCCGGGAGGCTGCATGTGCCTGTTCTGCCTTCAGAGGAGGGAGAAATCTGAGTTGGGAGAGGAAGGTCGAGCATTTGGAGAAATCGCTTGCTGTGGAGTTGTATTTCTAAAAAGAAAATGATCCCTATGAAGGTTTGGTACAGGAACTCAATGCTCAATTGCAGGTTTTCAAATATCTCGGATGCAAGTTGCAAAGGCAGAGAGGGAACAAAGTTGAAGGGGAAAAAATGTTGAGGCAAAGCTAAAGGGAAAAAGGTACAAGGTAATCACACACGGATATTAAACTAAAAGTCCGTGTACAAAGGGTTTAGGGTTTAGATCTCTAGAAGGGTGCTACACGGTCTTTTAAATAAAAGTCCGTGTAGAAATGGTAAGAGACACGGATGTTAAAATTAAAAAGGGGAGGCAATTAGTGAGAAAGAATAGTTTTTTAATTAGGGATAGATACTTATGTTTGTTATATATTTTATGTTTTTGTTTTGGTATTAAGTGATGATGTATCCAGTAACTATCCCTATGTTGAAATTAATATATGAAGTATTTTTATATTTTGTGCTCTTGAACTCTATATTATTTAATTTCCAGTTACAAATTAAGACTTGAGAGTTGGTCCGATGGGCATCGGACCTACTCTGCTTACGATGGGTTTAATCACCGTCGATTTGCTTTAAAAGTCGTGCGGAATAGTTTAAAATTCGATCGTATCTGTTTCAGTTTCCGTGCACACATATCTTAAATTAGATCGGACGGTCATCATCGTTGAACATGAAAGTAGGTCCGGTGGGCATCGGACCTACTCCGTTCTCTTTAACTGAACATCCGCGTAGAAATGCAAAGCGAGCTACACGGACGTTTAGTTAAAAGTCCGTGTAGAAATGTATCGTACACGGATATTTAATTAAACATCCGTATAAAAAGGGGAGGGAAAGTGAGGCGGGAAAAAGCCAACCTAGGCGAAAATTTTCGTAAAATTTGTTTTGAATTTTTGGGAGTCCCATCAGGGAGCTAAAGGAGGGAAATTCGAAAAAATTTATCCACAGAGAGGAGGGATAGAAGGGCTTTCATAAACTCAAAGGTAACATAATATCTGTGGTTATATCCGACCGTCTAATCATTATGATGCACAAATATTAAAGGATCTTGTGCATCATCTAGAACAGCTTTTAATCAGTAACTTAATTATGATTTTTTTTTAATTGGGATTTTATTTTCATATAATTTAACCAAAAATCAGGAGGAAAATTAGTATGAGATGATTGGATAACCAATATGAGCCGTCAGAATAAGGAAATAAGAAATATGGTTTAAAATTTACCTCAATATGAAATTAAGATTAACAAAATCATTAGTCATTACTACATATTTAAACTGGTATACAAACTGAAGGTGACTTGTCAGAATAAGGCAATAAATAATATGGTTTGAAATTTACCCAATATGAGCCGTCCTTTAATTCTTCAACAACTCCCCTTCCACCGAAAAATCCACGACCAAGGGGACTGTAGGCTACTATTCCTATGCCAAGTTCTCTGTACAACCAAAATGCAACTAATAAGTAACCTTAACAATACTCACATATGTGTATGTCATTGGTTTTTTTTTTGTTTTTTTCCATATGCAGGTGCATATGAAAGAACCTTAAACTGGAACCATATAAGCTACTGTATTTTAGCATGTTTGATATAAGAATAAAGTGAAGAAAAAGTATTACCTGCAAAGTGGCACAATTTCTGACTCAATATCACGAGACCAGAGGGACCACTCCATCTGCAAAGCAGTGATTGGATGCACCGCATGTGCACGCCTAATTGTATCAGGACTTGCCTCCGACAATCCTATATACTTCACCTTCCCCTCTTCAACTAGCTTCTTTAGTTCTCCAACCTATATAGATCAAAAACTCAATCTAATAAGGCTACTGTTTACTGATTGATATTACTTCAAGTAAACAAATCTCTAGCATTTGTGGCCTCCTATTTGTTTTTATCTAATCAATTGATAATTCTTAACAAGGGTAAAGACAAATGAATTAGGAGGAATACAGAATTAATTGGGTATAAGAACTTAATTACAGTTTCCTCGATTGGAATGGTTGTATCAATCCGGTGCTGGTAGTAGAGATCAATGTACTCTACTCCAAGTCTTTTAAGGCTTGCCTCACAACATGCACGGACATAATCTGGCTTGCCGCATATCACTAGATTTCCAGCAGCATTTCTTGAATTCCCAAATTTGGTAGCCACTTGCACCTTTTCCCTTGGAAAGTGCTTAAGTGCCTGATAAGTGAAGGCCATTGTAAGTTAGGAAATAAGAAATTATTTGGTTGCCACTTCAAATATATGTGTGAGTTTCATTTCCTCCTTTCAGTAAATTTTTAAAAAATTGACCAAACTTAATTTGTCTGTTGGATTTCCCAAAATCAAGTATGAAAGCAACATTATTAAAAGAAATTATTAAAGGGCCCTGCTACACTTTAGCATTTTTTAGATGCTATTTTCCAAAATTAAACATGTGTCTCTCTATAGTGAGACAAGGGACTCGTGTCATTGCACTAAACCTGTGTTTACAAATCTTCTTTATGATCTGAACGAAGTTGTAGCCATTAATTATTTTTTCATCTCTGAAGAATTTCCCTACATGAAAACAAAATAAGACTGAACTCTAAAACTAACCTTGCCAACCAAAATTTCATTGGTATGAGGTCCATACACATCGGAAGTGTCAAAGAAGGTGATGCCGCTGTCAAATGCATGTTTTATTATCGATATACAATCATCGTCAGACACCGGAGAGTTGTAAGCATATGAGAGCCCCATGCATCCAAAACCCAGCTTTCATACCTGCAAAAATAACCGTAATTATCTCTGTAAAACTGTGCATGAAAGGGTTTTTAAAAATAAATTACAAAAAAGTGTCAAAATAATTAGAACCTCTAATCCCTGGGATCCCAATTTCACTCTAGAAGTGGCCATCTGTGCTTGCTCTGTTTTTCCTCTTGAACAAGTACAGAGAGGAGTTGCTTTGATTTTTATATTGTTAGGGAATGATGCTTTTACTAATTGATTAGGGAAGCAGTGACATCATATTATCATAGTTAGTAGCATGAACCAAACCATCTCCAGTTTTAAAACAATTCTTGCAAGCCATTTTGTTTTCAATATTTAATGTTGACCTCAGGCCCTCAGGCCCTCAGCCTATTACTGGACGCATCAAGTTTTGCAATACTGGCGGAGATCAATTATATGCAAGTGAATCATATTTGACTTTCAATAATTGAGCAAATAAATTCTTCAAAAAGTCTACAAAAAATTTCAACAAGGAAAACGACTGCTGCTATTAAAAAAACAAGAGTGGGGTTGTTATCCTGCGTTCACATTATAAACAAGTATTTATTTTCTTCACACAAATATAATTCTTGTAAATTAACCATCTCTGATACACAGTTTGTGTAATATATTTTAAGGATTAAATAAAAGAGAAATTTAGATATAAGCCCATTATAACTTGTTCAATTAGATATTTCTCCATTCAAAATTGAAAATTAGTTATTTACCCATCTAAATATAACTATTTTATTAATATACCCATTCTTGATTTTTTTTCACTAAAAAAATTAAATTAATATTAATAAAATATCTAATTGACAATTTTGCCCCTTACTTTAAACTATACTGTTATTCTGAATCAATTCCAGGCTACCCTACTTCAGTACGTGAAAATTTGAGAAACTAAAAATGCGGAAGTTGAAAGTACATAAATTTTCATATGTACTCATAGTCTAAATTTCGCACGGACATATCTTCAATACGTGTTATTCTCGTTTTGTTGTTACTCTGGTATCCATTTTTTATGCACAGACAGTCTAAATTTCTGAACTTTCACATGTTTTCCATTTATTGTTATTATGGTACTGAACTTCCATATCTACTCATTTTATGATCTACTGAAATGAGTAAATCAATTTTCATATATTCCACCTTTTATGATCTACTGAAATGAGTAAATCAGAAAACTGAACAGTTTTGCCATATTACCAGAATACCAGAAAACTGAAATGAGGTTCGCGTGTGTGACGGGGTAAAGCTGGATGGAAAGTGCAGGGAAGGGGGAGGATAGCATGTGACGGTGGAAGGTCGCACGGGGAGAAGGAGGGTAGATCCTTGAGAGAAGCTAGCTCAGTCTCATAGCTGGGTGAGATCATATACTCTCCATTATCTATTTTATCGAGGTCCATGACAATCTCAACCATAGTAGTAAACTTCCGTAATGTATCCTCTTGCATCCGAAATCAGTATTTACTAATTGGTATAGGTGCCAATAGTAAGGTACTATACTGCTGTACCATTTTAACAAAGAAATATTATTTTTCAATTGGTATATAATGTAGGTGCCCCCGATTCATGAGCCGTTTTCCCATACCAGCAGTATTGGTACAGTTTATTAGACCAAACAAGCTAAAATTCTTGTTCAGGTCAGTCTTGTTCTCAAACTGTACTTCTCGATCGAATAATTCCCATAATTGCTATTATCTGCCAGTAAATCGACATAGGAAATGAGAGACCCAAGTGAACCAATGGCGAGGTCAAAATTGGAAGGAAGGTATCAAACAGGCTCAATTGAACAACTTATAATCCTGCCTAGATCTTGAACGAGATCTCTCAACCTGAACTCGGACTTTTTTTTCTTTCAGTCACCATCTTGAGATAGCTTCATAAAGAGCTTTGAATTCAATGGATTTTGCACTTTCAATTGGAATAAGGCACTCCTTGCAACCAAGTGCTACCAGTACCAACTCCACATTTGTGAACTGACAATCATCGAGAAATTCATCTATGCCGACTCCACATATTGAAGAAAGGGAGTCTGGAAATGATTGGGAGTAACAGTATAGTTTAAAATAAGGGGCAAAATTGTCAAATATATATTTTATTAATTTAATATGATTTTCTTAGTAAAAAAAAATAAAGGATGGGTATATTAATCAAATAGTAATGTTTAGATGGGGAACAACTAATTTTCAATTTTGGATGGGGAAATATCTAATTGAACAAATTATGATGGGGATATATCTAAATTTCTCTTTTATCTATTTGTAGTATGCTAAAATACATAATGGTGAAAAACTGCAAAATAAAGAATTAAATAAAGAGAACTGTGAATTATCTCTTTTATTTTCTCCCAAATTTCCCAAATTATATATTCATCAACGATGACATTTTATACATATTGTAACACTTATCAAGTGAATTAGATTTATTGTCTGAAATTATCTTCTCTAAGCATCAGAAAACTAGAAGTACAATGGCAAATTATATGAAATTTTGTTGGTGTATATGTTTCTTTCCAAAAGCTACTTTAATTAGTCTTAGTTAAATTGATTTAAAAACTGTATTAAAAATTGTTCATTATCAAGTACAGTCTGTTTTATTTAGGGTTAATTTCTTGTGTACCCTCTAACTCTTGTTAAATTTCTTATTTATCCCTTAAGACTTCAATATATTATATTTACCTCTCAATTCTTCTATTTCTTTCTTATTTATCCTTAATGTTAATTCTTACATTTCAAAATTTTATATTTCCAATTATACCCTTTTTGTATTTCCTTTCTGCTTCACTTCGATTGATGCTATATACCGTTACGGGGCCAGTCCACATCTCGGCTGTGGCCACATGGTCCTTTTTCATTCAGACCTTGTGCAAATTGGTACAGTTCTACATGTGCTTTGTGACGCGGTGTGTACCGAAGAAATATCTGATTCAGATACGGACGTAAATGATGGCCACACTAGATCCAGACTGATCAAGAAATTATATGTACAACTTGAAATTTGATCCCAAATAATGACAAGGGTGGTCTTCTAAGAAACAATTAAATGTCATGGTCTTCTAAGAGTCTTGAAACAATCAAGCATTTTATTGCTTTGACCATGCACGCATGGGTCTTCATAAGAATAAAAACTTTGTTGGTATACTAAAAATTAACATTTATTAGTTAGCATTTCCTAAGTTTTAAATTTTGTTTTGCTACAAATATGTAAGGAATCCCCTCTGTTGTGGTAGCGAATTTGAATAGAAAGTTTGATTGTTTTGTTGTTTGTTCTATTTGTGACTATATACTCTTCTCTATTACTAAATCGGTACGTGAGCTTAACGGGCAAGATCATAACTGGACCGGTTTGCGTCACTTTGTTCAGCCAGGGGAAAATGGCACTGGTATCGAGAGGAGATGGTCAGTGGGAGGAACATTTAAGAGTGCTTCCACCTACGCAGAACATTTAAACTTTGAGATCCGTGCAGAACATATTTGAACGGTTGAGATTTCCAAAAATTCCTGCAAAATATGAGATATCTCAGAGGATGCGAATTCGCGCTGTATATATGTAATTTAGTTACCCACCAAACTTGAATTAATCTTTCTTTTATAGAAAAATTAATCTGAGTGCCTCGGCTTGGAGAATGAAACATGATGAGCTGTAGCTTTGTAATTAGAGTCACTCTTGTAATTTACGCAAAATTAAAATGAACATATGATAAGGAACCGTAATACAAGAGAAGAAAACGAAAAATAAGAAACTGCAACACGACCTTTTGAAGTTGGAGCTATGCTAGATAATTAGGCCACAATATAATTCTAACTTTCTGAAATGTTGAAACTTAAAATAGCGGCAAGCTCATATTATGATGGGTAGAAGTGTACGTAGAACTCACTCTATGATATTCATTCCTAAACCAATGGCAAATATATCGTTACTGGAGTTTTTCTCACTAACCTTCAAAATAATGAGACCAAGAGAAAGAACAGGGGTAAAACGAGAAAAAGTAAATTATGACAATATTCAAATGAGGATAATTAATTATCTTTATGGGTAAATAGAAAAAGATAAACATAGTTAAGGAGTATATTAGATATTAACAAAGAGTGCAAGGGTAAATAAGAAAGTGAGAAAGTTTTGGAGGATATATAGAAAATTAGTCCTATTATAAATCGAGTACGAATAAGACTTTTGTATCCAAGTCTGTTAATATTGTGGTTATTTCAAATCTGTAAACTTATCGAGCAATCTAAATTTTTTTATTAACCGGGACCACTTCTAGAAGGTCGCTCTCGACTTTTCAAAACTAGTAACTATCTAGGACCACTTTTAATTCTGTAAATTGTTTATCATTAAGTTTGCAAACCACAACTTTGTAAAGCGTTTGTTTGAAGTCTATAAACCTGTCAATTAATTTAAAATTTAACTTTTTCTAAATATAGTACTAACTACTACTTTCAATAATTGAAATTAGTCTAGATTTATTTTATGACGGTAAACCTTACGATATAATCTATACACTCAAAATTTTTGTAACAGTGACAGCGTACTTAATATTGGTCAAAGTTCTTCTCCTGTCAAAATCTGAGTATTCATCCGTCACACTGGTATGATTGGAATATGAAATCTTAATTCATACGTAATTTCAATTGTCTGGGCCCTTATTTATCTCTAGATCTGTAAATTGCCCATCCTTAGACTGGCCCTCAGGCCTGGTTGGTGGTTTGTTTGGGCCGAGATCGAACTGTTGAGTCTTATTGGTTCATCCATTTGGTTTTATTATTGTTAGATCAAATATAAAGTTGTGCCTGTTCATGAATATATCTTCTCTTTTATTAAATATTTGTTCATCAAAACAATAAATTAATTGTATATTTATCCATCAAATTCAAATGCTTTATTAGTGTTTCTATTTCTCGGTTTATTAAATCTAAAATATTGATTAAGAAAGAAAATAATTATTGCGCTCTTAATTAATCAACAGTTTTTGTAAATAACCCAAGTTCAAAATATAAACAACTCTGGTCATATAGATAACCATTTAAAATGCATCCAACTTTTATGCATCCTTTCTTGCCAGATCTGAGCCGTTCAATCTGCATTAAAAAAATGTCCGTTCAATTTATCAATTTACAATTTTAATGTACACACAAATCTCAACACGAATCCGCACCTCAGACCCCCGCCTTTCAATCAATCCTGTCAGTCAATCCTGGCACGACTAACCCTTTCCTTGGGCCTTACCCATCAACTATCCCCGGAACTTACAACAGGAACCGTGTTGGTGCCGATGGAATTGCAAGTGGCACTGGACGTTGGGCCGTGAACAAAGATGGTGTGGTCTGCTTATAAATTGAAATGTGAGTACTTTTTTTCTCATTTCTGGAATTCTGGAGTTGTTTTCCTTTGTCCTTTTCTGGCATTGCAAATATTTTCTAACTGTTGTACTGTGAACCCTTGCTATTTGCAGAGACATTTGACAGCATTTTGTGTTATGTCATTAGGTTGTTTGGTGTTATTTTTTGTAAAGAGATGCAAATCTGAGGAGAAAATATTTTTCTGTATTTGTTATTTTGTTACAAGATAGGAGATAAGTATTTATACCATTTCTATTCTATTGTATCGTTGGTATTCATTTGATATCTAACGGTAACTTCTATTTTATAATTTTACAATACTACCCTCTTTCCTATTTTACAATTCTACCCTTCAATTATTCAATTATTCTCAACATTTGGTATTTCAATTAGGTTGAACCTTTTTCTGTTAATTGTTCTTTATTTCTCATTTATTCTTTTCATCTCATTCTATCTTATGCATCTCTTTTTTTTCTTCTTAAATGTAAATCTAGAAAGATTTTTGCATAAAAAAAGCAGAGGGAAAAGAAACGAAATTTTTCATAGCACATTTTTCACTAAATATTTTTTCACATTTTAACATTTCATATATCCGTGCCTTCGCCACTTAAACCAAATCAACTATGTACAAACGCAAAACATAAAGACAATAAAAAATTATTTCATGTTCATTTCAATTTTATTCCACAATCCACAATTATTTTTCACCACCCTCAAAAAATTTCATACTTCAACCTTCATATAAGGGAGATAAAGGGTTCAATAGACATTGGACCAAATTATGCTCAATGTTCAACCATTTGATCCGCTGTAAAATTTGTGCAATCATTTTAGATTCACTTACAATTTATAATTTTAATTTTCCATGAATCTCAAAGCAAATCAAATGGTATTGACCGCACATCAAACCGAATTTGGTCTGACCCGTTGAATAAAACACCGCTCCCTATTTTCAAAAGATAAATAATATAAAATTCCCATGTAATCTATGTCCTCCGTCCGAGCAGCATCGCTCTAAATCCAACAACGTCGACCTCAACAACCCGATTAGCAAGTCGGTAGTATCCGGCTGAATCAGGAACCCACGGAATCGGGTCTGCATCCGTAGCCCGCTTTCTGGCCCACAAACTTAGTCATTGCCTCCATCTCCTCCGTTTTGGGGCTTCGTCTCGATGTTTCTACTACCGCCACAAATCCTCTCCTGTTTATGAAAACATCGACAATTTATTCAAAAATGTCCTTTCAAGAATCATTCTTTTACTAACAGCACAAGATCAATCGTTATTTTAGGGATCATTTTTTTAGAATAAAATGTGAGATAAAGTTCCATGCATGGAAATGGTAGTAACATGCATTATCTTTTGCCAAGGAAAGAGATACCATCAGAAAGGAGAGTCTTGAAAAGAGGAGCTGAAGGGGTGTCAATGGGTACGATTCGAGCTTCTTTTGAGTTTCATCTTTCTTATCCAACTCAGCTCTTAATTTTGGTAATTCATCATTCTTGCTTTTTAAGGACTCGATCTATCAATAGAAAAACCAATACATATGCGAGTCAATCAAAAATGAACAACCAATTAAAAAAGTATGAAAAATCATACTCCACAATCAGTACCTCAAATTCGAGCTTCTTTTGAATTTCATCTTTTTTATGCAACTCAGCTCTTAATTTTGGTAATTCATCATTCTTGCTTTTTAAAGACTCAATCTATCAATAGAAAAACCAATGCATATGCGAGTCAATCAAAAGTAAACAACCATTTATAAAAGTATGAAAACTAATACTCCACGATAAGTACCTCAGATTCGAGTTTCTTTTGAATTTCATCTTTGTTATCCAACTCAGCTCTTAATTTTGGTAATTCATCATTCTTTCTTTTCAAGGACTCGATCTATCAATAGAATAACCAATGCATATGTGAGTCAATCAAAAGTGAACAATCAATTAAAAAAGTATGGAAAATAATACTCCACGATCAGTACCTCAGATTCGAGCTTCTTTTGAGTTTCATCTTTGTTATCCAACTCAGCTCTTAATTTTGGTAATTAATCATTCTTGCTTTTTAAGGACTCGATCTATCAATAGAAAAACCAATGCATATGCGAGTCAATCAAAAGTGAACAATCAATTAAAAAAGTATGAAAAATAATACTCCACGATCAGTACCTCAGATTCGAGCTTCTTTTGAATTTCATCTTTGTTATCCAACTCAGCTCTTAATTTTGGTAATTCATTATTCTTTCTTTTCAAGGACTCGATCTATCAATAGAATAACCAATGCATATGTGAGTCAATCAAAAGTGAGCAACCAATTAAAAAAGTATGAAAAATAATACTCCACAATCAGTACCTCAGATTCGAGCTTCTTTTGAATTTCATCCTTGTTATCCAACTCAGCTTTTAATTTTGGTAATTCATCATTCTTGCTTTTTAAGGACTCAATTTATCAATAGAAAAACCAATGTATATGCGAGTCATCCGAAAGTGAACAACCAATTAAAAAAGTATGAGAAATAATACTCCACGATCAGTACCTCAGATTCGAGCTTCTTTGAGTTTCATCTTTGTTATCCAACTCAGCTCTTAATTTTGGTAATTCATCATTCTTGCTTTTTAAGGACTCGATCTATGAATAGAAAAACCAATGCATATGCGAGTCAATCAAAAGTGAACAACCAATTAAAAAAGTATGAAAAATAATACTGCACGATCAGTACCTCAGATTCGAGCTTCTTTTGAGTTTCATCTTTGTTATCCAACTCAGCTCTTAATTTTGGTAATTCATCATTCTTGCTTTTTAAGGACTCGATCTATCAATAGAAAAACCAATGCATATGCGTGTCAATCAAAAGTGAACAATCAATTAAAAAAGTATGAAAAATAATACTCCACGATCAGTACCTCAGATTCGAGCTTTTTTTGAGTTTCATCTTTGTTATCCAACTGAGCTCTTAATTTTGGTAATTCATCATTCTTGATTTTTAAGGACTCGATCTATCCATAGAAAAACCAATGCATTTACAAGTCAATAAAAAGTGAACAACTAATTAAAAAAGAAGGAAAAATAATACTCCACGATCAGTACCTCAAATTCGAGCTTATTTTGAATTTCATCTTTTTTATGCAACTCAGCTCTTAATTTTGGTAATTCATCATTCTTGCTTTTTAAAGACTCAATCTATCAATAGAAAAACCAATGCATATGCGAGTCAATCAAAAGTGAACAACCATTTATAAAAGTATGAAAACTAATACTCCACGATCAGTACCTCAGATTCGAGTTTCTTTTGAATTTCATCTTTGTTATCCAACTCAGCTCTTAATTTTGGTAATTCATCATTCTTTCTTTTCAAGGACTCGATCTATCAATAGAATAACCAATGCATATGTGAGTCAATCAAAAGTGAACAATCAATTAAAAAAGTATGGAAAATAATACTCCACGATCAGTACCTCAGATTCGAGCTTCTTTTGAATTTCATCTTTGTTATCCAACTCATCAGCTCTTAATTTTGGTAATTCATCATTCTTACTTTTTAAGGACTCGATCTATCAATAGAAAAAACCAATGCATATGCGAGTCAACCAAAAGTCAACAACCAATTAAAAATGTATGAGAAATAAAACTCCACGATCAGTACCTCAGATTCGAGCTTCTTTTGAATGTAATCTTTGTGATCCAACTCAGCTCTTAAATTTTGCATTAGCTTCAAATAGTTGTCCTCTGTGTGTTTCAAGTTCTATGTCCGAAAGAGAGAAAAATCAATATTGACAATCTCTAAGTGACTCATTAAACAATGTAAGAAATATATTTGCGGGAATATGGTGAGAAAAAGAGACCTGCTTGCAATCCTGAAGTTCTTTCTTGATGTTTTCTGTTGTGTCCTGGGTGAAGTAAATTGCAATTATTAATTTCCAAAAGGGGGAATTGAATACAAATTAAAAGGACAAGTACCTGGAGGATGACTGAATACATTTTCTATTAGACAATACAAGGTGGAAGTAAACGAGAGGGAAGAGAATGGGTGCATGATATGATCTATATTTGGGTCCATGAATTATGTTTTGTTTACAAATCTGAAGGTAGATTTTGTTTAACATTTTAATAATGTAGAATATTTTATGAAATTATCTGTTACTTGATTTAAGATGGATTTTACAACAGATAAAATAGAGATGTTTATTATCAATAATAATAATTTTATTACACACCTTGACGTAAACTCCAAGTGCATCAATATATGCTCGTGAGCGTCCATAGAAACCAATAATTTGACCACTAATTGCTAGAAGTTCAAAGGGGAATTCCCCTCCAAACCTTCTCATGTTTGTCTCAAATTCAAGTGATGTCAGCACAATACCATATGGTCCATAGAAACCATGGTGGCCTTTAACTGAGGTAATGTACTCAGAATCTTCAAGATTTAACTACAAGACAAAGAGCATATAACATATATCATTAATATCCTTTTGGTGGCTACATTAATCAACATTTACTATTGATGAACACATTAATCAAAGTTCAAAATTGGTGACAAAATTCACTTCATTTCATTCCAACATAAGTGTAGCTTCGATTTATATTTACTTTTATATTTTTCCTGCCAAATTTCACAGAAAAATCCTTGGTCACTATATTATTTTGTTTTTCATCACTTAAGAAGCCCCATTGGTACAATTATCAGTACCAGTTCAAGTAGTCCTGCTAACAGTAGGATAACATGTCCTGCATTTCACTACAATCTTCCTCTATTGTTATCAAGTAATGGAGCAATGTGGTCAATTTGCTTTACCAAGAAATAAGACTTTCCACTTGTCGCTCACAGAGTTGGAATTTTATTAGTTTAATTAGAGATTAAAAAAGTTGGTACCTCTGCCAGATCTGATAATCTTCTTAAACCCCACTCCTGAGAACTTTCCTCACCATTATCATGTAGATAACGTACAGTAAGATAATCAATAACGTCATAACGATATTCAACCCTGATCTTAACAATGCGATTAACGCCATTGATATTCATATCTTTCACTACCCCACCAGTTCCGCCAACTAGCCCGACCTTCTTTATGACAACTTGAGTTGACGCCTTCATTAAATCACACAGTGCGCAAAAGGAATTTTAAAAATGATTAATGAATTAGAGGAATTTCTCGCTAATTAGTTTCTGAACACTCATTTTTCATAGAAAACCTTCATTTTGACATCTATATAAAAAAGATAGCGCGTACCATTTCGGGAAAAATTTCAGCACACTAGCGACGATGGAATTATTGCTGCATTTGTTGATTGCTTTGTTTTGTAGGCTTATAGGTTCCTGGATGAATATATACTTGATGTAATTAAACACGCAATGATGTAATTAATTAGACACGCAAAAGCATGTCATCTCCATGCACGAATTGATGTAATTAATAATAAAAAAAAACTAGTTGCATCCGCTGCATTTTTGCACAGACACCAATGCAAATTGCAAAATCTTGTATTAGGTACTCTAGAGGACCATTTCTTTGTCATACTCTTGTTTGAGGTACTGATATTTATAATATATATGATAATACAGCATACAAATTCTCCTCTTTTGGCTTTAATTCCAAGAATCCTCCTGTACGTAGTAAATGAATATGCATAAGACTACACAAGGTAATTTTCCTTTTTCGTATAGATGGTCGGAAAAAACAATTTCTCAATTATATATGACTCCGAATTAATGAAATATTTTGCGAAGTGTCACTACTGCAAAAATGCTAATCAACTAAGGTACATGTGTAAAGCAAGAAGGTGCGCTCCGAGCATGAGCTTCAATATTCATACACAGATTTTTATAAAGAACCGTGTATAAATGTGTCCCAAGAATAATGTACAGTATTAAAAAAACCTGTATGAATGTTCTAGCTCATTTTCAGAAGCTTGTATAAATGCTCGGTAGGAGGCTTTTTAGATAAAAATTATGCTTGTAATCATATGCAATTTTTTTGTATGATGCATGTGTTGTAAAAGAAATGCAAAAAAATTTCACGTCATCGATCCGTGCCCTTCTGTTATAATGCATCTCTATCTATCTTTTTCTAAGACATGTCTCTCATATCTAAAACATCTCTTCCATGTGCATATATATTCCTTTGAGGCACCTCTTCTAAACAGACGATGCTAAGGCGAGAGGTAAGACAAGGGAGGCGATATTTTCACTGAGAAGGCAATACGGGACGAAGAAACTTCAAACGGATGTAACCCTTCGCTCGAGTGTTCAATTTTCAGTGTTCTACCCTAATTCAGAAAGCTTGAGAGGATATCTGAAATCTTTATAACCTATAGGCATAACCCCATTTTTCAGGTTCTTATGAAGTGTTTTTCTTTCTAATATTTTATTTTGTTTAATCATAGTTTCTCTTAGACATTAATCATGTAAATGTATAAAGTCTCAGATCTTGGGTTTTATGTTATATTTACATGTTTTTTTAGTTAGAATGTTGTTCATGTCACACCCCGCAGCCATGAGTAGTGACAGAGCCCCGCCGTAAGCATACAACTACATGTATGCTTACAAGGCAATTACGATATAACTCATCATAGCACAACAAAAGAATAAAACAAGTTTATATATAACAATCCAGGTACAAAAGTCTGGTAACAGTAGAATATACAAAATGTATCTCATACGGATACTAACCATAAGGTATGACATAGAGATCTATACAACAAAACATAAGTATATCTCTAGTCAAATAACAAAACAGGTACTAAGGTAGTATGGTAACATATACCAAAGGCCTACTACTCGTGTGCCTCTCCAGAACCGTCCGTACCGTAACCTGTATAAAGATCCCAAAGGGAGGGGGTGAGAATAAATTCTCAGTGCGAATTTGCCACAATCAAGCTATTGGACTTGCAATCAGAATCCACTTTCAAAAATAAAATCCATACAACAACATTTTAACAGTTCTATATCAGTATATAAATGAATGTGTATGCTCGACAACAATAATCAAGTGAAACACAACTCATGGAATTTCCAAGATGAAGTTCAAACAAACACATATTTGGCTTAACTCATTTTACTATGTCTGGTAGCACCTACAGATGTTCTCTCGAGCTGGACCCTTTATCAAACCCTCATCTGTAGGGTTACTGACACCTACAGATGTTCCACCGAGCTGGACCCTTTATCTGACACCCATCTGCAGTGCTTTGGCTTAACCATTTACTACAGTCTGGTTCTAAGTCAGCTATGCAGCTCAACTTTACAAATGCATTCACACGGAATCAAGGTCAGCCATACGGCTCAACCTTGACATAGGATCAAAATCAGCTCAAAGCCTTGCAACAATTCATAAACAGGTCAACGGATAGGTCACCGTCACCTTATCCAAGCTACCACGACGGGTCAGCATGGCAAATTCAGAAACAGGTCAACGGATAGGTCACCGTCACCTTATCCAGCTACCTCTATGGGTCAGCCTGGCAAATTCACCGTCACCTTATCCAGCTACCTCTGTGGATCAGCCTGGCAAATTCATAAACAGGTCAACGGATAGGTCACCGTCACCTTATCCAGCTACCTCTATGGGTCAGCCTGGCAAATTCATAAACAGGTCAACGGATAGGTCACCGTCACCTTATCCAGCTACCTCTCTGGGTCAGCCTGGCGAATTCAGACACAGGTCAACGGATAGGTCACCGTCACCTTATCCAGCTACCTCTATGGGTCAGCCTGGCAAATTCATTTCACATCTCGAACAATAAAAGAACACATCAATCGACAACCATACGAATATGTAAATCTACCTTTTTACCACAATTCAGTTTTAACCAGATTGGTTTATGCACATGATTCACACAATTCAAATTACGCAACAATCAATATTTCACATGAATTCCATCAACCACCTCACAATTCGGTTTTACCCATATTGGTTTATGCAAACAATTCACACAATTACAATTATGCAACCATCAAACATGCAACAATCAACAAGCAACAATCAAACATGCAACAATCAAACATACAACATGACAATCGGAAACAATTTAATTTCTGAAAATGAAACATCAAACAAGTCCAAGAACCCCGCACCTGATTATGAAGAACGTATTTCGCACTTATGGTTTGGACGTCTCGAAAGGTCCCTCGAATTTCTGCTCAACCGAGCTTACACCTATATTAACATACGTAACTGATGTAACTTTTGTTCGACAATAGATATGCTTACTTGAGCTATCTTGGTTCCTTTACCCTTTTCTTAACATAATCCATACACCTTTCCAAACATAGAAACACTTCGCAAAAATACCCATTTCATCCTTGTTTATCTCCAAACCGAATTATAAATGGAAAGACAAGACTTATTAACTTATAAACTTTAATTTCAGGGTTGAATATATAAAAGGTTTAAGAAATAACTAATCAATTCTTCCAATTACCCAAACCCTAGATCAATCAAAACCAAAATATATTTCAGATTTTAAAAGAGAGAAAAACTTACCGATTAATACTTCTCTTTGTTCGATTAGATTAGATTAATCACAACTCCTTTCAAATTTTCGGATTTGAACCAAACCCTAGATAGAAAATCAAAATTGAAGTGAAATTGAGAAAGGGATTACCAAGTTAATAACTTAGAAGCTAAATGGAGATGGAATACTCAAAATTTATACAAAAATTTCAGATTTGGGCAAAACCCTAGAAATGGAGAAATTTTCGGATTTTGAGAGAGATGGGGAGAGAAGAGAAATTACCAATTTGGAGATTAGATGACCATAGAGAAATACAACCGAATTTCTCACTCCTTTCTTAGATTTCTCAAGATTTTTGGGGTGGATTTTTGATGGAGAAGAGAGCTCCCTTCTCCTTCTCTTTGTTTCGGCAGCCACAAATTTCCAAGGAGAAAAGAAGAGGGTCGGACCAACAGGGAAGAAAGAAAGAGAGAAAGTTGTTAATTTTTTTTGGAATTTTACTAATAAACCCTCTCATTTGTTTAATATTTCTTAAAGAAGATAATGATGCATATAACCCCATATATATACACATTTATATAAATGTAACTTTAATTTATAAGATATAATTTCAAGATATAAATTTCAGAATTCGATTAACTCTGACTATTTCGAAATTTCTGACTAATGTTATAATTATTTTAAATTTCAACTCTTAGTTCATCAATAAAATTTTCTATTATGTTCTAACATTAAAAAAAAAATTATTGTTAAAAATTTCTTGACGTAACATTTCTCCCCCCCTTAAAATAAAGTTCAGTCCTCTGAACTTCATTTCGTACCTGAATCGTTGAATAGCTCCGGGTACTTTTCACGGATACTTGCCTCAAGTTCCCATGTCGCTTCTTTGTCCGAATGGCGTCCCCATTGTATAAGAACAAGGTTGATTACTTTGTTTCGAAGTCGTTGTTCTTTTCTATCCAATATTCGCATTGGCTCTTCTTGATAGGATAAGTCATCTCAGACATGTAGGTCGGAGTGATCAATACAATGAGATGGATCTCGCACATACCGGCGTAATTGTGACACGTGAAATACCGGATGAACTCGGTCCAACGCGGGAGGTAATGAAAGCTCATATGCCACAGATCCAACTCGTTGCATAATCTGGAATGGTCCAATGTATCGGGGACTCAACTTACCCGAAACACCAAATCTATGCACGCCTCTAACGGGAGAAACTCGAAGCCACACGTGATCTCCTTCTTGAAATTCTAACGGTCTTCGATGAACATCGGCATATTTCTTTTGTCGTTCTTGAGCTGATTTAAGCCGACTCAAAACAACCTTTGTCTTTTCAGCCACTTCTTGTATCATCTGGGGTCCGGTAGGTGAGTGCGTACTTGCAGGTCCCCACCATAACGGAGTGCGACACTGCTGTCCCGTAAGTGCCTCTGGTGGTGACATTTCGATACTCGAATGGTAGCTATTATTGTATGCGAACTCTACCAAGTACAAGTGATTGATCCAAGAGCCTCGGAAACTTGGGGCACAGGATCGAAGCATATCTTTCAACGTTTGTATCGTGCGCTCGGATTGGCCATCTGTTTGCGGATGATGTGCGGTACTGAATCTTAACTTTGTACCCATGGACTCTTGAAAACTTCCCCAAAAGTGCGAGGTAAAACGAGTATCTCGGTCAGAGGTGATATTTCGTGAACAACCATGGTATTTAAACTGATACTGCAAGAACAAATCAACCAACTCTCTTCCGGTTGTATCAGTCCGTAGTGGAATGAAGTGTGCAATTTTGGTCAGTCTATCCACTATAACCCAAATGGAGTCGTATCGTCCGACAGTCCTCGGGAATCCGGACACGAAATCCATGGTAATCGATTCAAACTTATATGCGGGTATCTCAAGGGGCTTTAGTAGTCCCGCCCTCTTTTGTCCATCGGCTTTGACTTGCTGACAAACTTGGCATTTCTCGACGTAACTCTGAACATTTCTCTTCATCTTTGGCCACCACAAGTGTCGCTTCAATCTTGATACATCTTGACTTCGCCGGGATGAATGGTATTTATGCCGTAGCAGAAGAATGGCTCGCAAATGTTAATACAAAGTTGATTTTATGTCGAGCACCTGAGGAAGATAGGGTGGAGCTGGCAGAGCAGCAGTTAGAGAGTGATGCAAGATTCTGGTGGGATGGAGCCCGACGTAGTTATGCCGGGGAGGAGGTAAAGATTTCGTGGGAGTGGTTTGAGCAACAGTTCACTCGACGATTTCTAAGTAACTTACAGCGAGAGGCGTTGAGGAGGAAATTTCTAGACCTAAGGCAGAATGAGCGACCAGTGGCAGAGTATAACAGTGACTTCCTCGGCTTGTCAAGGTATGCAGCAGATGTGCGGAATGATGCGGAAAGGTACCGTAGGCAGTACCTAGATGGGTTGGATGGAGATATATCGATGATTGTAGATACCCCAGTAGTTACTGAGCTTCAGGCGGTGATGGATCATGCAGAGCAGGTAGAGATGCATAATAAGAAGAGGAACATGAGATACATTTATGAATAGTGTTGCAGAGGTTACGAGAGCATCAATTGTTCGCAAAATTTTCCAAGTGTGAGTTTTGGCTCGATAAAGTGACATTTCTGGGGCACGTGATTTCAGGAGAAGGGTTGGCGGTGGATTCAGAAAAGATTCGGGCTGTGACCGAATGGAAGAGACCGAAGACAGTTACGGAGATTCGTAGTTTTCTGGGTCTAGCTGGGTAGTACCGACGATTTGTACTCGGGTTCTCACAGTTGGCTAGTCCTCTCACGAAGTTGTTGCATAAGGGTGTGAAGTTCGAGTGGGGCGCCGCTCAAGATCAGAGTTTCCAGGAACTGAAGAGTCGATTGGTATCTGCACCGGTTCTTGCAATGCCAATTACTGACAAGGATTATACCGTCTATACCGATGCATCTCGATCGGGTTTGGGATGTGTATTGATGCAGGATGAGCACGTTATTGCATATGCATCTCGACAGTTACGGCCGCATGAACATAATTATCCGACACATGATTTGGAGTTAGCAGCAGTGATTTTTGCATTGAAGATTTGGCGACACTATTTGTATGGAACCAGATGCCGTGTCTACACGGATCACCAAAGTTTAAAGTATATTTTTACTCAAAGAGAGTTGAATTTGAGACAGAGAAGATGGTTGGAATTGATGAAGGACTATGATCTGGACATTCAGTATCACGCAGGAAAGGCGAATGTGGTAGCAGATGTGCTAAGCAGGAAGAGTCAGATAAATCTGGCATCTATTATTACAAGTGAGACACATCTTCTCGAGGAAATGCGAAGGATTAGTTTATACGTGGGTGCATCCCGCGAGTTCGCGTTAGAAACATCATCTCGTTGGAGGGGAGATAGAGCTAGTGCGGGTACATCCGCATTTGCATCTATTATTATGGCTGCGGTTGAGGTTCGACCAGAATTACATGAGCGTATTCGAGTAGCACAACAGGAGGACCCAAAATGTCAGCAGTTTCGAAAACATTCCGAATCTGGTGAAGACTCGCCTTTTCGACTCTACGAAGATGGTATCCTACGATTCCATGACCGTATGTGCATTCCTAATGACTCAGGGTTAGGGCTGTAAACGAGCTGGCTCGGGCCGAGCTGGGCCTTGGCTCAGCTCGTTAATTCTGGCTCGAGCCTGAACCGAGCGAGCCGGACCTAGGGGTCCCGAGCCAAAAGTCTTGGCTCAGCTTGTGACAAGCCAGCCCGAGCTAGCTCGCGAGCTGACGAGCTGGCTCGTTGGACTTTATTGGGTTGTTATTATACAAATTCAAAAATAAAAAATAAGAAAGCTCATTCAAAAAATTTAAGAAATCGTCCAGCAGGCACATCTTCAAACAACTGAAGCCCATATTATTTCTTCCCAAACCGAAAATACATCAATTTTGCATAATTGCGCCTTTGAAAATGAGACTGGACTTAAAATTATACGGGGCTAAACCCTAAATCCACTGTAGCTTAACGAGCCGAGCTGGCCCGGTCCGAGCTGACCCCTGGCTCAGCTCGTTTATTTTGGCCCGAGCCTGAACCGAGCTGGCTCGTTAACAGCTCGGTCCACTACCGAGCGAGTTGTTAGCGAGCGAGCTAGAGACGAGTCACGAGCGAGCCACGAGCCGCGAGCTTTTTTGACAGCCCTACTCAGGGTTAAAGAAGTTGATCCCATCCGAGGCACATGACTCGGGATATACCCATCAGTGCCATCAAAACGAGGCGAATTAAGGCGCATAAAAGAGTCATACAACCTCCTGAACTCCTCAGGAGCACCTCTGTGAACCTCAGGTACCGCATCGCGCCTCTCTGCCTGGCGACCTCTCTCGTAAGCCGCAATCAACCTCTCATCTAAATCTCGATCCCGGTCCTGCACCCCTCTAGGTCCAAGATCAGCTCTCTGAACATTGGGCCCCGCAGGTCTGATCTCAACTCTACGAGCGGCAGGTTCGATAATTGGATCCTGAAAATTATCAAGATCTCTCGTTCGGGGTTGTCCCCTACCTGGACGTCTTTCCATAATTCTTGAATAAGAAGAAGAATTTCATTAAGTTTGTATTTACTTATTACTATACTAGATAAGTCGTCAGTCTTGATGGTCCAATCTTATAACGTACCCCACTCACGTATCCTATCAGTCTGGTTGGGGCTTAAACCTATGCTCTGATACCACCAAAGGGAACTGTCACACCCCGCAGCCATGAGTAGTGACAGAGCCCCGCCGTAAGCATACAACTACATGTATGCTTACAAGGCAATTACGATATAACTCATCATAGCACAACAAAAGAATAAAACAAGTTTATATATAACAATCCAGGTACAAAAGTCTGGTAACAGTAGAATATACAAAATGTATCTCATACGGATACTAACCATAAGGTATGACATAGAGATCTATACAACAAAACATAAGTATATCTCTAGTCAAATAACAAAACAGGTACTAAGGTAGTATGGTAACATATACCAAAGGCCTACTACTCGTGTGCCTCTCCAGAACCGTCCGTACCGTAACCTGTATAAAGATCCCAAAGGGAGGGGGTGAGAATAAATTCTCAGTGCGAATTTGCCACAATCAAGCTATTGGACTTGCAATCAGAATCCACTTTCAAAAATAAAATCCATACAACAACATTTTAACAGTTCTATATCAGTATATAAATGAATGCGTATGCTCGACAACAATAATCAAGTGAAACACAACTCACGGAATTTCCAAGATGAAGTTCAAACAAACACATATTTGGCTTAACTCATTTTACTATGTCTGGTAGCACCTACAGATGTTCTCTCGAGCTGGACCCTTTATCAAACCCTCATCTGTAGGGTTACTGACACCTACAGATGTTCCACCGAGCTGGACCCTTTATCTGACACCCATCTGCAGTGCTTTGGCTTAACCATTTACTACAGTCTGGTTCTAAGTCAGCTATGCAGCTCAACTTTACAAATGCATTCACACGGAATCAAGGTCAGCCATACGGCTCAACCTTGACATAGGATCAAAATCAGCTCAAAGCCTTGCAACAATTCATAAACAGGTCAACGGATAGGTCACCGTCACCTTATCCAAGCTACCACGACGGGTCAGCATGGCAAATTCAGAAACAGGTCAACGGATAGGTCACCGTCACCTTATCCAGCTACCTCTATGGGTCAGCCTGGCAAATTCACCGTCACCTTATCCAGCTACCTCTGTGGGTCAGCCTGGCAAATTCATAAACAGGTCAACGG